>VDFB02047230.1:544756155-544798700 GCA_007258455.2 Sequoia sempervirens
GCCCAAGATAGAGGGTAGAGGATAGAGGGTATAAGGGTTATGGGTAAAGGGTAGAGGGGAGAGAGATACAATTAGGGTTTAGGGTTGAGGGTATAAGGGTTAAGGGTAGAGGGTAGAGAGATAGAATTAGGGTATAAGGGTAGAGGGGAGAGAGATAGAATTAGGGTAGAGGGTATAGACAAAGAGAGAAAATAAATCTATAAAAAAACCAACCTTCTCATAACATGAGCGTGTTTTTAAGAAATAGAGACATGGTTGAATTAGGAAGAAATAACGTGCCCAAGTTATAACACGAGCACATTTTTTCTTGCTCTAAAAATAGTAAAAAAACTAAATATACCCGTGATGTTGGCCCACATTCTATATATTCTCTTGGTTTTTTGCGTGCTCCTACAAAAAAGTAGCTTTTTGATGATGTTGTGAAGTGTGCATACATGATTTTTTAGATTCCACCACCTTTTTCATGATCTTTCCACCACCTTTGCATGAAATAGCATAGTTTTCAAGTTGAAAGGCATATACTATCAATTCAAGTTTGAATTCCAATGATAACTGATATACAATTGAAGATTGGAGGGGAATAAGCTTTTGAAAAGGTCAAATTGTTGAGGAGTTTGAGGAAAGAAGAAGCAAAGGATACATAATTGGGTAGAACTCCATTTGAAACTCTAGTTTTTTAGGTATGTGAAGTATTTACACATTTTATTTCATTCTATTATGGCTTGCTTTCATTTTTGTTGTTTTGCATATTCCATGTTGATCATTGTTTATTTGTCATGTTACAACCTTAGGTTGTCAATAGACATTTTAAATTACACAATTCTATACACTTTCCAATTACATTTTTAAACCACATATCTTTGAGGCATTTTGTTATTTAACAATTGACTTACTTTGTGTATGCTTCCAAAGCTTTCATTGAGGTATTTTGTCAAACAATTATACAAACCAACTGATTTCCTTGTCTATGCTACCAAATTTTGCATACATGTCTCTAAAAAATTAGAATATACTCTTGATGTAGTAGGGGGAGGCTTGTAACACACAAACACACAACTCCAATCTGCAAACACAATTTTCAATTTATAATTTCATTAAGACCTCTTCATTCAACAAATTCACACTGTTCCTTGTAGCATATCAAAGTCACTCAATCAGGTATAATTCCACTCACACAACATTCCAAATCACAACACAACACACATCAAGGACTGATTATAGAGCCTTTCAACATATCCAACAATCACTAATGCTTTTTTTGTACCAAACTACACAAATTAGGTTTTCTACACTTTTAAGGGCCCAAATTAGCCCACTTTTACAAAGGGACCACCTTCAAAACTTGTCCAAATATCTTGAAACCTTGGGGAAACACTTAATATCTATCAAAACTTTAAATTCCAGCATTAGAATGCAAAGATTCAATCATTTACCACCCAAACCATAAAACCCTCTCCCTAGGCTTAAAAACCCTAGGTTTTATTGAAAGTCGCCCTTGCAAACACTCAAAAACTTGAAAACTATTCAAACAAGACTAAAATACATTTCTCATGCTCAATATAACATAAAATAATGCTACCCAACTTAGAAACTCAATTTCACTCACCAAAACCTCATTTTTCTTAAGGAAAACTCAACATTTCCTCATAGGGTTTCACACCCAATCCACTTCCAAACCTCCCCTGCTCTAGTTCAAAATTCCTCCACCAAAAAACTATTGTTTCTAATTCATCCCACCAATTTACAAGCCTTATAGTAGGTGGGATGGAGTTAATACATGTTTGAGGTTTACAAACTTACAAGAAACCCTATTTCAGCCGGTTAGAGAAATCTGAAGATAAATCACACAAAACTTAATAGAAAAAAATAAAAATGGATTCAAATGAGAGAAGAAAAAATATAAAATTCTATTTCAAAATAAAATGAATCAAAAATATGTTGTATAGCCTGTACCAACTGCTGCTATACTGGAAAATATAGAAAAAATGGAGAAATTTTGAGTTTTATTGTTCAAATTCTTCTTTCCAATCCAAGGATCATCCTCCATTCAAGTTTCTCATGGAATTTTATAATTTCCCCTCCTAAAAAAATCCACTTCAACTTCCAAAACTAACATTTGAAAGAGGTGACCATTGGTTTCCCTCTTTAATACACTTTTACAACCCCTCACTATTTGTTAATTTGGCAACTTAGCACTTTTTGCACATTTTGAAAATTCTACTACCTAGACCCATAAATACTATAAAAAATGACCAATTACATTACCACATGGTATTATAGACCTTATTAAGACAAAATTCCTCCAAAACTATAATCCAGACCTTATGACCTTAAACAAATTAACAACTTTAAATGGTGCTCCTACACCAACTCCTCCCACATTGATAACATCAATTTAAACTATTTTGGTTTTCATCTCTATTTCTAAATTACCTCATTAGTAAAGCTACCTCATCACCTATGTTTTCATATATTTTAAATGTTTCCTTGATTAGTCTACCTACAAGGGATTCTAACCCTTCTCTCCACTGTTCTAAGACTCTTTATTCAAGGATAAGTTAGCAAAATGGGGAAATGCTGCACAAAAAAGGCTTCTAACATCTTGATTTCAGTCTGCACAAAATCAAAAGATCATGAAATTTTTCTGCCTCCAAAGTTTATATATATTTCCCCTTTCAAACCTCACCATTTCACTAAAAAATACATATTTTCACCACCAGGGCATCATGGCCAAAAGCTCAAACAACTTCCCCTGCTCCTAGGACTCATTCAAACATCTATCCCTAACATTTTAGACCTTTCCCACCTAGTTACATAAATTACAGAGGGTGGGATAGGTTTTATTTCATTATGGACAACTACAAACCCTTAAAACAAACACTTTTTGAAATGACAACCACAAACACTTTTTGAAATGACAACTTTTCATATTTTGCAAAAGTTTGCAATTTTTAACTCTCTAACCTCCTATAGGATGATTGTAAGTATTTTTTATGAAGCCTTGAATGACATATATTTCATTTATTTTAATGGATACATTTTTGAGGAACTAATATTCATCTCATTACCATGCTACAAGTAAAATTATCCATCATGCTAAAGAAACAAATAAGGAAAAAACTAACAAATGAACAACTCCAAATCTTTAAAGAAAAGGAGAAAGAACGATTGAGGGCATATTGTGAAAATAAGAAATTGGAAATGATTGATGAAAACAAGCCAATTGAAGAGGAACCTCAACCGTCAAAAATAGAACATAAATTGGTAGGACAAAGGGCACAAATGTGAGAGCATCATGCTAGGACAAATTCAGATACTGTAGTTGTAGACACACCCTCTACCAGAAGTGAATATGAAGGGACACCATCTACCACAAGTGAATATGGTTGGACACCATCCAATTCATCTCAAGTTGAGAGTACATCATCACTCGGATTTGATGAAGAAGGTATGCCATCATCCCCACGTGAACCTCAATGTATGTCTTCTACTCCACCCTTGATCTAAGGTACACAATATAGCCCACCTCAATTAAATATTGATGAAATTGCTAATGTTGAGATGTATGTACCTAGGAGAACAACACCTAGAATTTTGTGTAGAAAGGAAAAGTATTTCATTAATATTGATGAGGATATTTTGCAGCACACGGAAGGTAAGATTCTAGAATGCACTTGTAGAAGATATGTTGATAAGATTTGTAAAATATTCTTTGAAAGGATAAATGAGACTACAAGATGTCAACTATTTGTTGAAATGATGCAGGGTTTAAAGTATAGAAACATCATGAAGACTCTTGGGTTGAGAAAATCAAATGCATCAAGTGAAAACACTATTGTGAAGAATCTAATGGATGCTTATGAGAGTGTGGGCAAGACCTCATGCTCAAAGGCTAGTAATGTCACCTAACGTGTCATTACATCAACTTTGGTAAACTATCAAACAAAGAGAGCTTGTCTCATTAAAAAGACAAGTGAACAAATAAGAATTAGTAGATTTTTTTTTATCAAAAGTCACTCAAAGGCAACAAAGAATTGAGGGCACCGATTCAAATGAATTATGGGAATTCTCGGGGAGACTGCCACAAAAGAAAAAAAAGTTGTTGAAGCATTGAGAACACTAATTGAAGAGTATTGGAAGAATAATACAAGTCCATCTTCGAATCAAAGGGATGTCGTAAGAAGGAGAATCGGTAGTTGGAACTGTGAGCCACATCCAAAGCATTTTTTGGATACAAATCAAACCCAGTTTTTCATAAATTTCAAAATGATTATCCTCAAAATAGTATTTCTCAAAGATATTTTGAAATTCTTAAACCTATTTATGTCAAGATAAATCACACACACACTACTTGTTGCTGTAGACTACATATTGAATTCTCTAACCATTATGATGTTTATCATTCTACATGTTTAGATTTGCATACTAACGATGTTTTGTAGGATTGTGGCATATAAGCCCCACCAAAATCTTCGCGAGAGTTCTTATCAAGATTATTATGTGAAATAGAGGATGGCCAAATATTCTATAGGACAACATGCTTGGATGGTTCATGCGAGTGTTGCGGTGGCTTCCAACGAATGCAAGTATGTCAACATATGGAAAGCATAGATGAGGTGGGACAAACACTAGTAGAGTTCAGGAAGTATAAAATAGTGGCATATGTTACAAAAGATGGGTTGCAAGAAAAAAGGTGTGATTTGGTTATTTAGAAGATTCTAGTGTATCAATTTATGCCCATGTTTCGTGACAATATAGTGTATGAGTATGTAAGGAATACCCATAGAGCCCAATGGATGGGCACATAATTCAAGCTATGCAAGGACACCTTTCTAGTTGGCAACATAGTATCAGTGGTTGAATTTGCAGAGAACTACACTCTACAGCCACAACATGAGGTGCAGTCACAGTATTACAACTCCACATAGGTTTTGTAATTTGTGCACATAGCATTCATTCATGCAACTGATAGTATAGAGGACCAAAGGAAGGTATTGAGGGAGTATCACTTTTATATTAGTGATGATTGCACACATTCTCCAGAGTTCATGTAAGGTTGCTTCCAGATGTTCTACAATGATTTGGCTCAAAGGGACATAAAATATGGTTGGCATATAATATGGTCAGATAATTGTGCAGCACAATTCAAGAACATGCACATGTTGTATTGGTTGTGCAAGATGCATCTCACTATAGGTGTTTAGCATATGTGGAACTTTTTTGAGGCTGAGCATGGAAAGGGGGAGCATAATGGTGTAGGAGCATGCATGAAAAGAGCATTAGCATGAGAAGAGTTAAAGTATAAAGACAGTACAAAGTTGACAGATGCAAGATTAGTTGTCGAGTGGTGTAATGCTTATATGGGACCAGGTAATGAAGGTACATCTTCAATTCGTAGATTTTTTTGGTTGATGGATGATACTAACATTGCACCATATGAGGATTTTTGTACACTAATAGGATTGAGTGAGCTACACTCTTTCCTTAGCTCAAATGCAGGTTCATGAAGTATTGATACACATAAGATGGCATGCTTTTTTTCTTCATGTACAATGCAAGCCTAGAATGATTGTGAGTCAGGGGAGTGGGTTGAAAAATTGTTGACAAGTTATCTTAGCCCACTTCACATGTATCACCCTCCGATGACATTGGAACTAACACAGATGGAATCATCAATCAACTTTGACCACGTATCAAATCTAGCTCAACCAGGTAATATATCTACTTGCTTATTGTTATCTTACTTTGTACTGTATTCATAATGTTGACTAAGTTCAGGAGATTTGTTGCAAATATCAATGCAGGGCATGTTTATGTAGTTATTGTAGATGAAGACAACGAAGAGGGAACAAAATATTACTTGTGTCGTTGTGTTGAGGACAAAAATAAATTAGAAGCCCTAGTTATAGATGGAGAAAACATTGAATACCCTACAAGCTTAGTTGTTTTTACTGGAACGTGGCTTAGAAGGCACCCACATAAGAGTGTTAAACATTGGTTATTTAAGGACTTTGATAGACATTGTAAGATTCTTCATTACTCGAACCTTGTTGTGGAATCTAATGTTTGTTTGACCAAATATGAGGGTAGATCTTTGAATAAGACCTTGTGGAAGGTTTGTGAGTCTAACCATGAGGCAATACATGACAAAATAAAGAGTAGAGCAGACCCAGATGGTTCATTGGATTAATTTGTAAGTATATGCACATTAGTTCTTATGAATTTATACTTGTATGCATGTTAATTTGTTTGATGCCAATGCTATTATCTTCTTTTACTTTGCGCATCTATAAGTAACCTAGTAAAAATTGATTGTTGTCCCTTTGTAGAAAATGTAGATTTATGAGCCATCCAAGAGAATCTCAACTAGAAAAGCAATGCAACATCCTTATTTTGATGATCTTGACAAATCTCAATTATGATTTTAAGCCATTACAAAAGTGCGTGTGAAGCTTGGTGAGGGAATTTTAAGTTATTCAGTTGAAGCTAACCTTATCATGAGCACCTATGATGTAGACATTTTAAGAGCATCTCAAATTTCAAGATATTCTATTCATGAGAGGTGTTATGTGCAATAGGTATCTTGGAACTCCTAGTGAAGATGTATGGTCCTAGGAGTGACTAACTTGAGAGACTACTATTCCTATCTATAAGTTCCTTCCATCTATTTTCATTTCATTTCCATTTTGGATGTTTCTTTTTTCTGAATTTACTTTGCATATCTGTAACTAAACTACTAAAAATTGATTGGTTTCTCCTTATAGAAAATGCTGATTTATGAGCCATCGAAGAGAATCTCAGCCAAAAAGAAATGTAACATCCTTATTTTGATGATCTTGAAAAATATCAATTATGATTTGAAGCCATTATAAAAGAGTGTGTGAAGCTTTGCGAGGGAATCTCAAGTTACTCATTTGAACTTAACCTCATAATGAGCACTTATGATGTATACATTATAAGAGAATCTCGAATGTATGAGTGACATTGTAAAAGATCTATGAAAACAAAGTACCTAAGGCATTGTAATGAGATTTACTGAAATATTGAAATTTGGTGCAGGGGCACCAAGGTTATTGAGCAAATTTGGTTCATGGAAGTCTTAAGTTAGTTTTGTGTTTTGAGTTTTGTCAATTGAATAAGGTCATATTAGATCAACTGATTTATAATGTAATAAGTCATGTTAGTTACAAAAATAGCAGTTAGGCAGGATTGGAAAGATGTAGAATCATTTGTAAAAGCTATTTAAATCCTCTTGAAGGATTGGACACAATGTAATTTTGCTAATAAAAGAAATTCAAAACTGAAAACAACATTTTCTTAGTATTTTGTTGAGTTTTTTGAACTTTCTTTCCGTTGTACGAACTCGTACAGGTCCTTCTTTCTCTGAAACCTTTTGCATTGTGTAGTAGTGTTAAGTAGCTTTAGTTTGCATCATTTTTGAGGTTCTAAGACAAAATATTGAGTGAGTTCTCTTCAGTACTCTACTACTCCCCTGATTTAACATTGTTTGCTTATTGAGGGCCTTCTAAAATGTGGATTTGACCCATTCCACTTTATGTTTCCACTGTTTCTTATGGAACAGGTCATGAAAGGTGTAATCTAATTGTATAGGGGATTTGGAAGGCTGAGAGGTCATTTTGGTCAGTTTTGAGTGATGCCCTAGGGCTGGGTAGAGCAAAATGCATGTGAAAATGGAGGTTTTATGAATGGTTTTAGTGAAATGTTGATGGATTTGGCTTGGTAATGGCGTAGAATATCTATGCAGACCTAAATAGGTGTGTTGGAAAGAATTTTAAAGTTTGGAAAGCCCAGTTTATGGTAGATCTAATAAAACCCTAGTTTTATGCATGAAAAGGGAGGGTTTGCTGGGACAACACCCTAAAAGCCTTGTGTTGGTGTAATGATCAATGAATTTGATGTTTTGAGTCACAATTAGTGACTATCCAAGGGATTTTGTGATTACAAGAAGTTTAAAAGGTACTTTGTTTGGAAAAATGGGCTAATTCTAGTAGCCTTTTAGCAGGTCGGTTTGTTGGTTCTCCATGATGGCACAAAGAAACTTATGGAGATCTTTTGTGAATCTTATAGAGGACTATGGTAAGTCTCTAGTGATAATTTTTTTGCCTTTGTATAGCCTTAGTAGTAGGATAACTTCATTTGTTGAATATTGAAGGCTAGAAGCCTTTTGAGTGTGTTTTGAGAAACTGGGTGTTTTAGTGATCAAAGATTGGGTTCATTGTTTGAGAATTGGTTAGTTGATGTTGAAAAGAGTTCCTCCACCTTGAATTATATCAATAAGCCCTCTAACATAACAAACCCAAAACCCTCTTCTTTCACAAGTTAGGCAAGGGTTTATTGAAAACCCATACTCCAAACCTTACCACAGCCAACCAAAGCTTGAAACACCTTAAAAAAGGTTTGCACAAGCTTAAAAGTTCAAGAGATATAGCTGCCCCCAAATATTTCTTCAGACCCTAGCACTAAACCACCATTTTCCACTAAAAAATGCACCATTTGACATCTAGGGCATCACCTAAAAACCCTTTATTCACCTCCCTTGCACAAAAAAATTTTCACACATGTTTTATAACCCTAACTAAGCCTTTCCATCAATTTATAGAAGCATACAGTGGGTGGAAGGCTTAATATGACATTTTAATGCACTCAAAACCCTTAAAACAAGGTATAGAGACCGACCCTCGGTAATTTGCTTCTAAAATGCACAAAATCACTTGGAATCCAACCAAGCCAAAACTAAAATAGAGTTAAGTCTGTTTCTCACCAAATTCCATAAAAAAGAGAGCACAATCAACCTATACGAAACTGTATAGTTCAAGGAAACATTAGATCCCAAAGTGCAAAAGGGTAGCAATCTTTGATAGGGTATTACTCAGAAACTATGGTGCTTAAGAAATCTTCATCTAAACCCACGAGATCAGGTTGGGCCCTTATACAATAACCTCTCTCAGTTTTTGTTATCTTAGAGTGGTTTTCCCGTTGTGTCCAGTTTTCACTTGATGGTAAAAGTGTCAAATGCAAGTAGTGGAAAGTTGCAAAGTGGTGCAACTTTTATTTTGCAACTCGTGTGACCAAACAGACTCTTCCAATGTGTCCAAATAGGTATTTTTATGGTAGGCATGGTCCTCTTTCACACCCAAACATGCATAATTGCTTCAAGCTACATTCAACCGGATTGATCCCTTAAGGGTCCAAAGTGTAAAATGGCTGCAAACTTCAACATGTTATTCAGATACTGTGACGCTTAGAAACTTCTCATCTAATCCTATGAGATAAAATTGGGCCCCTCTACAATAAACTCTCTAGGTTTTTGTTATCTCGGAGTGGTTTTCCCATGGTGTCCAATTTTCACTTAATGGAAAAAATGTCAGATGCAAGCAATGGAAAGTTACAAAGTGGTGTAACTTTTGTTCTACAACTCGTGTGACCAAACAGACTATTCCAACGTGTCCAAATAGGTATGTTTACGCTAGACATAGTCCTCTTACACACCTGAACAAGCGAAATCGCTCTGAGCTACATTCAACCCGATCAATCCCTTAAAGGTCCAAAGTGCAAAATGGCTGCAAACTTCAGCATGCTGTTACTTGGATACCATGATGCTTAGAAACTTCTCATCTAATCCTATGAGATCATGTTGGGCCCCTATACAATAAACACTCTCAGTTTTTGTTATCTTAGAGTGGTTTTCCTGTGGTGTCCAATTTTCACTTAATGGAAAAGTGTCAAATGCAAGCAGTTCAAAGTTGCAAAGTGGTACAAATTTTGTTTTGCAACTTGTGTGACCAAACAGACTATTCCAATGCATCCGAATAGGTATGTTTACACTAGAAAAGGTCCTCTTTCGCACTCAAACACGTGGAATCGCTTAGAGCTACGTTCAACCGGATCGATCCCTCAAGGGTCCAAAGTGCAAAATGGCTGCAAACTTCATCATGCTGTTACTTGGATATTGTGATGCTTAAATTTTTTTCATCTAATCCTATGAGATCATGTTGGGACTCTCTACAATAACCTTTCTTAGTTTTTGCTATCTTGGAGGCATTTTCCCATGGTGGTAAATTTTCACTTGGGGAAAAAGTTGTCGAATGCAATTAGTTGAAAGTTGTAAAGTGGTGCAACTTTCATTTTACAACTTGTGTGACCAAATAGATTGTTCCAACACATACGAATAGGTATATTTATGCTAGGCATGGTCCTCTTTCACACCCAAACATGCATAATTGCTCCAAGCTACATTCAACCAGACCGATCCCTTAAGGGTCCAAAGTGCAAAATGTCTCTAAACTTTAACATGCTATTAATTGGATACCATGACACTTAAAAAATTCTTGTCTAATCTTATGAGATCATGTTGGGCCCCTCTACAATAACCTCTCTTGGTTTTTGCTATCTTAGAGGAATTTTCCCATGGTGGCGAATTTTCACATGGGGAAAAAGTTGTCAAATGCAAGTAGTTGAAAGTTGCAAAGTGGTCCAACTTTTGTTCTGCAGCTCGTGTCACCAAACAGAATATTCCAACGCATCTGAATAAGTATTTTTACACTAGGCATGGTTCTCTTTTGCACCCAAACACGCGAAATTTCTCTGAACTACATTCATCGGATCCATCCCTTAAGGGTCAAAAGTGCAAAATGGCAGCAAACTTCAATATGCTGTTATTTAGATACCGTGATGCTTAGAAACTTATCATCTAATCCTATGGGATTGTGTTGGGAGTGTCTATAATAACCTCTCTTAGTTTTTTCTATCTAGGAGGCATTTTCCCATGGTGGCGAATTTTTACTTGGGAAAAAAGTTGTCAAATGCAAGTAGTTGAAAGTTGCAAAGTGGTGCAACTTTCGTTCTATAGCTCATGTGACCAAATAGACTGTTCCAATGTGTCTGAATAGGTATTTTTTATGCTAAGAATGGTCCTCTTTCACACCCAAACATGCGGAATCACTCTGAGCTACATTTAATCGGATCAATCCCTTAAGGGTCCAAAGTGCAAAATGGCTGCAAACTTTAGCATTCTTTTATTTGGATAGAATTACATTTAGAAACTTCTTGTTTGATCCTATGTGATCACGTTGGGCCCCTCTACAATAACCTCTCTTGGTTTTTGCTATCTCAAAGGTATTTTCCTGTGGTGGCAAATTTTCACTTGGGGAAAAAGTTGTCAAATGCAAGTAGTTGAAAGTTGCGAAGTGGTGCAACTTTCATTCTACAATTGTGTGACCAAATAGACTATTTCAATGTGTTCGAATGGGTATGTTTACACTATACATGGTCCTCTTTCACACCCAAACACATGGAATCGCTTTGAGCTACGTTCAACCAAATCAATCCCTTAAGGGTCCAAAGTGTAAAAGGGAAGGAATCTTTGACGAGTTATTACTTAGAAACCATGACACTTACGAGCTCTCTATCTAAGCCTATGGGATTGCGTTGGGCTTCTCTACAATAATCTCTCTCTGTTTTTGTTATCTTAGAGTCATTTTCCTGTGGTGTCCAGTTTTCACTTGATGGAAAAAGTATCAAATACAAGCAATGCAAAATTGCAAAGTGGTGCAACTTTTTTTTTGCAATTCGTGTGACTAAACAAATTGCTCCAATGCATCCTGATAAGTACGTTTATGCTAGATATGGTCCTCTTTCACACCCAAACACATGGAATTGGTTCGAGCTACGTTCAACTGGCTTGATCCCTTATGATGGCATGCAAAACAATCGAAAAGAGAAACATACACACGATGGTTGATTAGAATCCATTCTTGTAGAATGGTTTTAGCTTTGATTAGAATCCATTCTTGTGGAATTCTATTAGGTTCCAAGAAACTTAGAAGTAGATTTTTGAAATAGTTCTAAACTTGCTCATACAAGGGTTTGATTGTAATATATTGAAATAGGCCATTCCACCTATTGTTCAGACCGTGTCTCAGTGGAATGGGATTGATGTAAGTAGGATAGGGAGTAGGAATAAGAAAATAGAATTGGTAAAGGCATTAGAAGAGATTACTAACTCTGCCGCTATTAAAAATTCAGAATTGAGGCCCCTTAAAAGCAAGGCTAGAAGAGGTGAAAATAAGTAATTGCTTTAAAATAAGTTAGAATAGGTTGGAAATAGGGCGCGGTTATGGAGTTTGATGTGTTCAAAAGATCTACAAGGACAAGGGAGGTCAAAAGTATGTTATGGCATGATGCCCTAGTTGGGAAAACAAGGGTTTTGAATGAAAAAAAAGAGTTTTGAGGGAGTAAAAGTGGGTAAAGTCAGGGGGCAACATAATTTGGTGTTCAATTAAGTTTGTGTAGGTAGAATGAAGAGTGTTGGAAGAGGTTTTGAGGTTGTATGAGGTTTGGGTTCGGGTTTGGGGGTTCGGTTCGCCGGTTCGGCCAAAAAGTTTTAGAGGGGGGTTCGGTTCGTTTTGGGTTTGTTGGTACAAAAAACATGTAAAAACAAAAAAATATATATGTAGCCTAGAAGCATGAATTAGGATTAGAATATCACATAACATCATATAAACAACAAAACTACCATAAATTTGAATGCCATTTAAAATATGTAGGATAAATACTCATTGTTGAAACTTGAATTGTGGTAGCTTAATATACAAAGTCTATTGATGCTAGGGTTCAATTTGTATGATTTTGAAAAAAAAATCCAACTAAATGGAGTTATCAACGTTCTTCAAAAATCATAAGAATTTGTTTAGCACACTAGCCATTTTGATCTCTTCTTTCAGTCTCAAACATTATTTTGTATCATTGTTACATTGGTCTTGAGAGTGGTAGCTTAATATAGCTCCACAATACAAAATTTGGTTTACTTGTGGTGTAATAGTGGCATAGGCAAATTTTTCTTTCAAAGAACCAAAGGGTGACTACACAATTGAAGTGTAAAAACACATATCTTTTTGTAATATCAAGGATACTTTTTGAAACTTCCATGCATTGTAAATCTAAAAGGAAAAGTCTTTTGCCTAATCTATATGTAGCCATGTTTTTGACATTGTCAAAAAGAGAAAAAATTCCTGAATAATGCAAAGGCATGGCCAAGTAGTTCTAACTCTTCACATGAGAGAAGAGAGATGTTGGAGAGTACATAAAGTCAGTGAGAAAATAAGTGTAATGTGTTTTAGTTTGTAGTATTCCTCTATTTCTCTACATATGTGTGATAAATTCTGAATTCAATGATGCAAAACAATTTTTGAAAAAAGAAAGTTGTGTCACAATTTGCTTTCAATCTAACAAGCAACAATGAAAGCTTAGCCTCTTGGAATGAAAATGCTTGTTTGCAAAACAAATGAATAAGAATGAGGTAGTTAAGGTGTTTGAAGTGATTTAGAGGTCATTTTTAGGGTTCCCTTAGGCGTGGGTCAAAGTCAAACTCCATAAAACATTAAAAAAAGTTCAAAAAAACACTTTTTGGAAGCCTAGGCATGCAGGTTCTATCTTGGTCAAGTGCTTGGGTTCTATCTCAGTTCTGCCCAGGTTCTCTTGGGTTCTGCTTGGGCAAACTAGACCCAAAAATGAAGGACCCTGGTCAAACCCACAAGTGAACTAAACCAGGACCCACACCAGGACCAAAACTAGGGATAAAATAGAAGAACCCAGTAACATAGATAATGTGTCAAGAAGTTGACTACTTCATCTACCTGAATATTATGTTTTGCAAGTGTCGTGAAGATTATGTATCCTTTGCTTAATTGAGTTGTTCCAATCAAAGGATTAAATATATTTGAATCTTTTTATGAATCATTTCATGGAATACCAATTAAAAAAATGGTTTTTGCTTTTAGATAGAGTTGTTTAGCATTAATCAATCAATTTATTCAAGACAAACCATGCAGGACAACAATGATCAATGCTAGGGCTAACTAATTAATAAGTATACACTTGAATAAGTCAAGCATGTACATGTAAATAAGGGAAGCACAAGCAGTCACAAACACGTAAGCCTTGAATTATACACATGAATACATAGTATACAGAACTTAATACAAAGTATATGCATGAATAAAAGTTATACACATGAAAACATGTAAGTTGCAAACTTTTCATTGGAACACACGTAAGTCACAAAGTATACATGTAAGTTGTAAAGTATACACTTGAATACACATAACTCATATCTATTGAACCATGAATTTATAATGCAAATATGGACACCATCGATAAAAAAGATTTGTATTAACCAAATAGCTATGTATGCATACATCAATATATGCCGATATAAGTATAAAATATAGGTACAAAATAGCCATATAGGCTTATGAGAATGCCATATAAGCATAAAATGTCAAATATATCCAATACAAAATATGTACAAAATTTCCATGTAGGCATACCATAGAGGGCTCTGGAATCAAAAGTCATTTCTCTCCATGCTCTGGAAATAAATTATTTCCCTTTTCTTGTCGATCCAATGGGGATAAGTCTATCACTTGCTTGTGCTATGCTCGAGGAGTTCTCCTACTGCTCTTCCTAGTGTTTAGTTCTTGGTGAAGTTTTAACTATTACAATAAGAAGTAAAGACATTCATATATAGAAATTACATTATAAAAAATGATATTTAACAAAATAATCACTTACCACCATCTCAAAATCACTCTCCATGAGGGAAATATTTGCACGCGCATGCTGAGGTGTGATCAAGCCTTGTATAAACCATCCAAATAGAAATTAAACTATGAATCAATAATAGTTTGATTTTTCACTAGAACTAACATCTATAACAATGAATATAAATTGAAATTTAGTAATTTGCCTCATACCTCTCCTGTCAGAGTCATCAAGGATTGTATAGTGGATGAAACATGAATCTCCATTTCCCTCATAAAATTTGGAGGTGTTTTTGCCTCCAACATCTAAAAATAAAACAAATTATTCAATCACAAAAACTACAATAGTGATCCACGTCATGACTTATAATGTATGAGATAATGAACAAAATTTTGAGTACTTATTAAACTATATATTTCTAACTATCATGCTTACTATTTTCTCTATCCATATCTTGTTCGAAAGCACATGTTTTTTAGGCTTTTACCCATAGCAGAAAGCCATTGAACCATTTGATAAAATGCTTTTGTAGAAATGTACAATAACTATGGTGGCATAGAGAAGGAAGTGAACTATTTGAACAAATGCCTAAAAGAAATGGGGTCTCATGGTGATGGAGTGCCATTACAAACAAATGCATATCATAACATTCCATCACCATAAGACCACATTTCTTTCAGGAATTTTTTCATACAATTCATTGCCTTCTCTATGGTATTATTGCTTACTATTATACTTTGATAGAAATTTTTCTAAGCATCCATAGTTTGTTGGAAAGAACCTATTTTAGGATTTTAGCCATAAAAACAAGGAAGTGAGTAGTTTGATAAAATGCTTTGGTACACATGTATGGAAAATGTGGTATCATAGAAAAGGTGGCGAGCTGTTCGAAGAAATTCCTAAAAGAAATGTGGTCTCATGGTGATGGAATGGCATTCCATCACCATGAGATCGCATTTCTTTGAGGCATTTTTTCAAACTACTAATTGCCTTGTCTATGCCATTGCTTACTATTATGCTTTGATATATTTTTTCCAAGCATCCATAGTTAGTTGGAAAGAACCTTTTTTAAGATTTTAGCCATAGCAGTGAGGCAAGGAACTACTTGATAAAATTCTTTGGTAGACATTTATGGAAAATGTGGTAGCATAGAAAAGGCGGTGAGCTATTTGAAAAAGTGGTGCAGGTGCACCTTTACAAGAGCATGCCTCCATGAGGTAAATTTCAGATTTTGAGGTTGTATAGGTATTTTCATGATGTAATAAGGCTTAAATAGCCATTTTTGAGTTTGTAGTGGTCTTTGGTAGTCATTTTAGGCATAAATTGTAAAGTTGCAAAATCTTAACAAAAGTTGGCAATCAATGTTGTAAAAATACAAAAAGGTGACAAGCAAATGTAATTGGAAGCTGCTCCTAGACTTATTACTTATGCTATGTGAAATAATTGCATCACTGCTTATGTTGACTTTCTAAACAACTATATTGTAGTTGAAATTTTGTCATCTATCAACATTTAGTTATTAGTTATGGAATGTGAAGTAATGCTTTGAGTTTGAATGATGTGTAATGCAACGTAATCAATGATATGAATATAAACTACACAAATCTATTAAGTACAATTCATTAGTTAAACTCTTTATTTTATTACCTGCATGTAGGTTTGGGTAAATCCATTGGAACTGGGAGGCGTTCCCTCAAAACCTCCAATATTCAACTATAATATTGCAAAATTACACCTAGGGGAATTTCCATAGTTTTGCATTTTTGCCTAGCATTTATGACACCTAAGACATTAATGAAAAAACCCCTTGGGTCAAAATTTCATGATTCAGACTCCAAGAGAACAAGTGGTTGAGCAATAGGAGCCTAGCGATGCATTCCCCAGGAATATAGGCTCTAGATGAATGCGCGGTGTACAGACGTCTATGCGACGTGCTAGCATCTTGGCTATTTTCTAAGCTCAAAATGTGGAATCTGGAAGGTTAACTCCTGTGACACATGTCCTAGTGGTTACATTTTGAAAGTAACAGCTCTTTTCCACCCTTGCATGCATAAGAACTTCTTTTTGCCTCTCATTTAGAGGTTGGAAGATCACACACTAGCTCTCATTCAAGTTCTTGCTACCACTTTGAGACTTCTTCTCCTTTGATAGCAACACTCTCACAGGAAAGGCCATACTAGACTGAGGTCCCCCCAGTAGCAGCAAGAGCTCTCAAGCAAGCACTCAGCGGTGCATCCACGTGCTTTGGAGAGGGCTTTGGCCCGTGGGTAATGCTCTCTCTCCCTTTCTCATCTTCCTTATATAAGCATTCATCTACTCTCTAGTGGTGTAGGTTATACTCCTCGAGTGGGTATTGCTTTCACCACATACTTATCATGGTGTGAGTCCTACTCCTTGAGTGGGTATTTCTTTCACCACATGCTTATCGTGGTGTGAGTCCTACTCCTTGAGTGGGTACAGCTTTCACTACACACTTTATTTACTCCTTTTGCAATCCTTTCCAACTTGGCTATCCATAGAGGTGGGAACACCAAAGCGGGTTCTAACTGAGGCAGGCCCCTATACAACCACCCAACAAATTTATCCTTGATCTCTTGTGTATAGGTTATGAAAAGGAATTTAGAGTGAAGTTTCAGACGTCTGAGAAAAGGGTAAGATTTCTCCAAGTATCGTGATATTTCCTTCCGTATTTGGATTTTTTGTTAGTTAGTAGTTCTGTTTATATCACCCCTGAGTCCATGAGTAGGATTACTTTATGTCCATTGAGTTCTTAAGTTCTTTGTTGCTTAGGACACCAGCATGACTTTTAGGTGATAGTGCACCACTCTGGCATCCTAGATCTACGCTGACATCCTCTGGCCAAGAGCTTATTCTTTTGGGACATAAAACTTCTGATCTGGCTCTCTCAAGATCGCTGACTATTTCCCTTGAAGACATAATCATGTTCTTGGTTCCTTATCATATCGCTATCCTGAGGTGTATAAGGGTAGTTCATTCCCTAGTGATCTCTCGATAAAGGAGAGACCCGTGTGCAACGAATCCCTCTTATATCACATTTTGGTGAACTCGATGTGAATGCCATAAGTTTATTTGCGATGTTGCACATTCATCAGGGTGACTTTTCTGAGGAATATTTTGATATGCTGGAAGATGCTCTAGATGACTTCTTAGAAGCATTTCCCCCTATCTGTAAATATCCTGAACAAGTCTCTTGTTGGGAGGCTGAGGGATCAGTAAATGTGGTGGTGGTCTTAATGGCTCCTCTGAGCCCTAAGAAATCCATCATCTACGTAACCCCAACCAACCCTGTAGTCTATGGAATTTCATGTCGAAGTAATTCATTGAACTTGTATTCAAAGTTTGTGAAAGCTACGGATTCTACATCTTATAACATCCTTGGACACACATATCCCACAAAGAGTAATAGACAAAACTTGGATCAAAAACCTACTATTCCTACCTCACAACCTACTTCTCTACTGCCTTCCTAGTTGAACCTTCCTCCAACACCTAAACCTGTGATGAAAGCACCAAGTTATTATGATCTTTCCGAGTAGCTTTGTGTTACTCTAGCCAAGATATCGCTTTGGGACTTGCTTCAGACCACCCTGGTTTATCAAGAGATGCTTTAGGAGGATCTACAAAATATTCTCTTGCTTTCCTTCGCTAGGCCTACAGATGTCAATGTGTTTTTGGCCCATATTCATGTAGATTCATTGAATATTATGTTCCACCCACAAGAAATCCCACCTTCAGATGTGCAGAAGCAAGTAGAACCTTTGATGATCATAGTCAATGTTAATAATACTAGTATTGGGAATACCCTCATTGATACCAGATCGATGCTTAATGTTTGTGGTATGGACCTACTACCTAAAATAAAAGTTTATTCATCTTGCTTGGAAGCTTCTTCTTTATACATTCATGGATTTGATAATGCTGGCTGCCAAGCTCTAGGTATGATAATACTACCTTTGCAGTTAGGCCCCGTTACCTTACCCATGTTGGTTTATGTGATGCCTAGAACTTTATCTTATAATCTCCTCTTAGGGAGACCTTGGATCCACACTATGGGTGTAGTAACCTCCACTTTACATCTTTCTTTGAAATTTGTCACAAACAATCAGGTAGTCACAGTCAAAGCAAATCTAGAGGGCATTCACCTCTATGAATTGGCTACTGCCAGTCACGCCTCATCTGTGTGTACCCTCAAGAATTGTATTCCTTCCTTAATTGCTGATGCTATGGTGTATTCTTCATCGATACCCTTTGTGGATATCGTGCCCAGGGCGAGTGTTGAAACTAAAGAACCATCTAAAGTAGAAGATCCTAGTTCTCCTGTATAATCTTCTTAAGAAAATGCTTTCCTTGGAGATGATTGGGGTTCCTTGAACTTTTTTGAATTCTTCATTGTGGAGTAGAAGGTAGACCCCTCTTACATAGACTGTCCATGTGCCCCTAGTACAAAGGTGGATAATATTCCTATGGAGGAGAAGAAGAGCGATCCTGTTTAGGAAATCACTCCTTCCCGCACTAAGGAGAATGATCCACCTCTTACAAAAGAGTATAAAATTTGTGAATCTGACAAAGGAGGTGGAAGTACCCCCGTAGAGACATTTGATCTTTGTTGGTGAAACAAAGCACTCTATGTGGATCCGCCGCCCCTTGAGGTTTTACAAACTCGCTATGGATTCAAATATGAGCTCGTTTCTCGATATGGCTATGGGAAGAAGGGCCTAGGATGTATTGAGCAAGGAACTCAAGTCTCTATCCATATTAAACCATGATGACACAATTTGGGATTGGGATGTTCCATTGAGAAATCTAAGCAAAAGCCTTGGTGGAGTGTTAATATGATTTATGTTGAACCATTGAACCTCGTTCACCTTGAGTTAATAGAGGAAAAGGTGCAAGCCAAGAATATTCCTCTAGAAGTCTTCTCTTCTGATGAAGCATTAGAGGAATTTCTAGGTGCATACTCCTTGCTACCCCCTTATCATCACAAAAGACATTTCCCGTATCACTTGCATAGCCAAGAATATTTTAGGGAATATGTCCTAAATGTTGATGAGGAGGACCCTTTGTCTAACACCAATGATGACATTGCAACACCTAACCATGAAGACCAAATTTCCCTTATAAAATGGGATACTGTCAAGGTCTCTATGGATCCAATGGCCCCTGAAAAGGTGATCAAAATTGGAAAGTGTCTTTCTTCAAAAGAAGAAAATGAACACTCTGATATATTCACTTGGACATATGAGGATATGCCCGGTATTGATGAATCTATAGTGGTTCACAATATTGTCCTATGTCCTAATGCCAAGCTGGTTAAGCAAAAACTCTAAAAAATCAATCCTCGAGTGGCATTAATGGTTAAGACTGAGATAGAGAATCTGTTAAAAGTAGGCTTTATCCATCCTATCGATTATTCTCCTTGGATTTCAAACATAGTGACTATTAGTAAACCTAACGGCCGCATTCGCATATGCATCAATTTCTGAGATCTTAATAAGGCTTCTCTTAAAGATGATTTTCTGTTACCTAATATAGATATGATTATTGAATCGACTGTAGGCCATGCATTGCTTTCTTTCATGGATGGCTTCTCAGGTTATAATCAGATCTGTATTAACCTAGATGATTAGTATAATCAGATCTGTATTACCTTTTGTTATGTGGCCATGCCCTTTGGATTAAAGAATGCAAGAGCTACTTACCAATGGGTGATGACCCTAATATTTCATGACTTCATTCACAAGATTCTAGAGGATTACGTCGATGACATATTGGCCAAATCCGTAACCTGTCAAGATCATACTGAGAACCTTTGCCTTATTTTCGAAAGGCTTTGACTCTACAAAATGAGATTAAATACCCTTAAGTGCATCTTTAGCGTTGACATCGACAAGCTTCTGGGGTTCATAGTCTCTCATCGTAGAATTGAGGTTAACACTAAAATGATCAATGCTATCGTTTACATGCCTCCACCAAGGAATATCATTGAGTTGTAGAGTTTATAGGGAAGGATTTAGGCAATTCGTAGATTCATATCTCAATTGGCTAATCATACCCTTCCTTTCACTCGTTTATTAAAAAAGGATGTCCGCTTCATGTGGGATGAGAGATGTCAAAATTCCTTTGAGTCGATCAAAGCCTACTTAGCCAACCCCCCCATATTGATACCGGCTATGCAAGATAGACCCTTTTTTCTCTACCTAGCTATGTCACCATATGCTTTAGCAACTCTTTTAGCTCAATATGATGACTTCAACAGTCTACTACATTAGTCGTGTCCTGGTTGATTATGAAACCGTTATTCCCCCATGGAGAGGTAGTGCCTTGCTATTGTACTTGCTACACAGAAGCTGAGGCATTACCTCCTCCATGTTGAAATGCACCTCATAGTAAAAATAGATCTTTTAAGGCACTTTTTCTCTAGCACAAATCTGGCAGGAAGGTTAGCGAAATGGGTTATGTTTCTTTCTAAGTTCGACATAAATTTTGTTACTCAGAAATTGATAAAGGGTCAAGCGGTTGGAGATCAGTTGGTAGAACTCCCTCATCTCACTCCTTTCCTGGTTTAGATTTATTTCCTGATGAAAACATTTTTACAATCGACCATGATCCTGAGTGGAAAATGTATTTTGATGGGTCAAGGTGTCAAACTAGTTTCAGAGCAGGGGTAGTTCTAATATCTGCCGAAGGAAAACTAGTTCCCTTGTACTTTCAATTAGACTTTCCTTGTACCAATAACATCATCAAGTATGAAGACCTTATAGCCAACTTACTTGTCATGATAACACTAAAAATTAGACACCTTCATATCCTAGGTGACTCTAAACTTATAGTGAATGAAATAATGGGAACCTATCAGGCCAAGCAAAGTAAGTTATCTCGGTATTGGGACCTTGCCTTATCTATGCTCAAACAATTTTCTTCTTTCACAATAGACAGTGTCCCTAGGAGAGAAAATAGACATGCTGACACCATGTCTAGTGCCACTTCCTTGGTACCTTCTGAAGAATATATAAAGGAGTACCACTTTGTACTCTAGGTCTTGCGAACCCCTACAGTTCCTGAAGAACTTGAGGTTGAATTCCCCATGTGTTCCTATGTAGACTCTAGGGAATGGTTTTTTGATATCTATAACTATTTAAAAACTGGGAACTTCCCTGCCAATGTGACAAAGAATGACCGTGCTCATGTAAGGAAGCTTTCAGTTTGCTATGTCATCCTATCAGACATCCTTTATAGGAAGGCCTATAATCACCTGCTTCTTAGGTGTCTTACAAAAGTGGAAATACCCCTTGCCCTTAGGGAAGCTCATGCGAGCTCTAGGGGTGGGAATTTTGGTGGTAGATCCCTAACATAGAGATTGATACACATGGGATACTATTGGGAAAAAATGGAACAAGATTCCTTTGACTTTGTCAAGAAGTTCCCTCAATGCTAGAAACACAGCTGACTCATTCATGCTCTCGCCCAAGAGTTATAGAACAAAAATTCTCCTTGGGCATTCACTAAATGGGGGTTGAATATTATTGGAAAGATATCACCTCCCTCTTCCAAAGGACATACCTTCATCATTACCACTACAAATTACTTCACAAAGTGGGTTGAGGCTATCCCACTCTGATCGATGAATGCTGAAGCTATCTATAGCTTCCTTATGAACAACATCATCTCTCGATTTGAATTTCCTGCTACACTTGTTTTTGACAATGGTACACCATTCAAAAATAAGGAAGTGAAGCAATTCCACAAGAAATTTCACATGCAGCATAGGTTCTCCACACCCTACTATCCTCAATCCAACAGTGAAGTAGAAGCATCGAATAAAACTCTTGAGCTTATTCTCTAAAAAAATAGTTAATAAACATGGTAAAGACTGGCACATTCAACTGACGTATGCTTTAGGGGCCTATTGCATGAGTGTTCACACAACTATAGGGACAATGCCTTATAATCTTGTGTATGGTGCCAAAGCTATCATGCCCTTATAATTGGAAATTACATCTTTACAAGTTTCCCTGAAAAGGCTAATTGATAATGAGACCTATTGAGTCAACCACCTGCATCAGCTAGAGATGCTCAATGAGCATCGTTTATGAGCCCTTGAACATATTAAAGCTTATCATCGGTGGTTATCTAAACAATACAATCAAAGTCTACTCCCTCAAACCTGTAAAATAGGAGATTTGGTTCTTTGTGAAAATCAGAGAAATGTAAATGTGCTGCCCGACCAGAGGGGGAAATTCAACCCTAACTAGTTAGGCCCTTACATTGTGATTTCTGTATATGGCTCAGGCGCCTATGGATTATCATCTATGGATGGAACACCTTTGAAGGAGCCTGTTAATGCTATGCATCTTCATTGTTACTATGTGTAATGTCCTATGTGTCACCTTTGTGGTGCTCTCTCTTTACAAAAAAGAGTAGTGGTATAGCATATGTTGACATTGTTCATTAACACATTAAGATAATTTTTGTGTTATGAGTGACTGTGTGCATGTGTGTGTGTGCATTAGATCATCATTTCATTTAATTAACATACAACCATGTGTGTTTAATTAAATCATGATAGCATCTGATATAAGCATACATCCACGCGAGAATATAGCATCCATAACATGAACATATGAGAAATAAAAAAACATGCACATCCAAATAAATAATGACATGAAACCAAAATCGATGTATCCACATATGTATATATATACACAATGTATGTTTCCAATGTCATGTACATGTATCGGGCCACTACTACAAAAAATGAGTGGCTACTGAATATATGTTTATACAAAAGGATCTACAAGTATGTGTGAACATATATATGTCTCATTGCAAAACTAATGTACACAAAAAATGATGATGATATCCAGATCACTAAGGCATGTGGCTCCCGAACCCTTCTAGCTCTGGTGGATGCTTTGGAAGCTGTGGGAGGGGATGGATGGTAGTCATTGAGCATGAACAATGAGAGTGTGACACAGACAAGGCTGCTTGCATCCCTCTTATCTCCCCCTGCAAGGAAAATATCGTTAGCTCCGCCTATTGTAGCTAGTCCCATAGTTGCTGAAACTATGCTAGACTCATAGTTGACGACTACCCATCGAGGTCATGGAGACAGCTCTAAAGGGATTCACGTGCCTGCTTAGTGGCATCAACCCTCCTCACTACCATGTCTCCCTCGACAAGCGCTGAACGTAGATCCCTCAACAGATGGTCACACTACCCTCACACACTCACCAACTTTAATGTTAGCTAGACGATCTCTGCATCCCACTCCTCATAGGTAGTCTATAGGCATGAAACCAACTCAAAGATAGGGGCATGACACCTTGTGGACACTGACCAAAATACCTCAAGGACTAACCCTTGAATTTGTATAGCAGGGACCACCTCTGATATGCACTGAGCTATGAGCCCAATCCATCCCTGTGCATCCTTTGCAACCACAAAAAAGGAAAAGATATCAGTATCACATGTCATATATATATATAAGATACATATATCATTAGATTGAAAGTACAAAACATAGAACAATAAACCATGTATACTTGGATCCCTTGACTTCCATGTCGGGTCAAGATGAGGCTCATTGCTTGGACCTATGCCACTGGCCTCGGTGGCTGCTCTTGGTGCTGTGAGTGATGCAACCATAGAAGAAGATGGTGGTGCTAAAGAGATAGGGGTTGCTAGTGGGGGATCTAATCTCCTCCTTTTCCTTGGCCTCGTTGGTGCCACATCCTCCTCTTGAGGTGCCTCCTCCTCCTCCTCCCCAATTTGTTGCTGACCTCTCCTCTTTTCCTATGGTGGTGGGGCTGGTAAGTCCCCTTATGGACCAGGGTCCCCTCCCAGAGCACCCTCACTGAACACACGAGCTGGCCGATGCCTCTCCCACCACTACATGAAATCTATGGCTACACCTACATTATCCACCACTATTAAGGGTGGAAGATCATGATCAGGCTCATTGTCATCAGATGAGACTAAGTCTATAATATTTGGGCAAGGGTGGTCCTCGACCCTCACTGCACTCCTATGGGCCCTAGTGTAGGTGGGCACATCCGATGGTATGATCTGCAGTCAGCCATGCTGTCACATGACCCAACTCAAGTAGTAGGGAACAATAATATAGTCCCTACATCCTATCAAAAAATGATCTCTTTGCAGGTTCCTCAAGTACCTGCCATCATCCACCCACATAAAAAAATCAATAGGGCCTCCATCGGACCCTATCTGTTGTGAGGGTATCAAATTGTAGCCACTAAAACTCTAGATCTCCAAAGCTCCACTGGCCCATCATATCATACCAGTAGGGCATGGGGACCTTTTATGGTCATAACTGGGGAAAAATGGTTGGCTGAGTGCACATGATGTGGGTGAAGGCCCACACTTGCAAAAGTGTGCATGGTGTCAGGCTACAGTACTCATAGTGTAAGTACTGGCCCAACTCTTAGTAAAGGTGCGCAAGCATGCTGTGCCCCCTAGAAAAGATATTCCTACACTCCACCATCTCTTTAATTGTATGGATGAGGCCCCCGTGTAGGTGTGAGGATTTCCTGTTGATCATGACCCAAAAAGAAACAGTCATGACCATAACCTGATGAATCGTCGGCGCTGTGGTCCTCGCCTGGTCATACCAGTGCATGTAAATGTGGTCCATGCCATCACTACCATCTATCCTCCCTGTGCAATAGCAGATGCCCTTCAGTCGCTCCCATGCAGATCATGTGTCATCTAGGGCCACGTGCCATCCACGGATGGGTAGTCTGAGGATCCAATAGACATCCTTGAGAGTGATAGTCATCTCCCCAGCTGGTAGCTGAAAAGTGAGGTAGTGGCGTCCCACTGCTCCATAAGGGCTATAAGCATCCGCTCATGGTATCTCATCTCTGGCATAGTGAAAACATGCCAGAGATTGATGCACTTGAAGAGTGTGACCTCATTTTTCGATAAGCAATCTCTCTGCTTGTGGACTAGCCAAAATGCTCACCTTCTAAGATGCTCCCGAATCTCGGGGTACTCCTGCCAAGAAACAAAAAAAGCTTGCATTAGAACATTGAAATTTTACATCAAAAAATTGCAAAAAACTATTAAGAATTATGTGCGATGTGTAGACGTCTGCACACCGTGCATAAGTCCCTTGCTGCCATGGTTTCCCCAGAGATGACAATGCATATTTGAGGTGATAGTGCAGGAATGGGACAAAAGCGCCTATCTTAGACAACAGTGCAATTTCAGGATGCAGGTGCACAAAAAGGATGCTTGCGCACCTCGTCGTCGGAAAAATTCTAAAAAATGCACAAAAAATTGCCAAAAATGAGCGTTTGTGACTTACTTGTTCCACCTCATGACCCTCAGCAACGTCTCGATCCAACTGCTCCAACCTTGGCTCCTCATACTCTCTCCTGCTAGGCATTTTGCTGAATTTTCTCTCACAAAAGTCAACAATTTTCTTGCGGTGAATAGTGAAAATGATCCTTCTAGGGGACCAAGTAGGTATATATAGGCCCCCTAGGGCCCATTTTCCCTATGACTTGTGGCTTCCTGGTTTCTTCTGAATTTTCCCCACTAAGCTGGGGGAAAAGTCAAGAGGGGGCATAAGGTCTTCTCTTGATCATATTTTTTCTTCTGAATCAACGACCTTTTTCTTGATCATTCCTCCTCTTCGTGGTAGCTTTCTTCTAATTTTTTTGAAGTTGACCTAAAATTTGAGTTTTGCAGGATGGAACATTCAATAATTTCACAACCACTCAGATGTTGTTTGTTGAGCTTGGATGCTGGGGGCATCTTCAGTATCAGTTAGCTTAACTACGATAGCCACTATGGTTTCTCATTATTGGCACATAAATCTGTAAAATTAAAAAATTTGGGTAAAATTTTTCTTTTCTACTTTAGTGAGGTTGATTTTTTCAAAATCAAGCCCACTAAAGTGGGGGAAAAATTTAATATTGTAGAATTGCACCTAGGGGAAATTCCATATTTTTGCATTTTTTCCTAGCATTTATGACACCTTAAGACATTAATGACAAAACCCCTTGGGTCATAATTTCACAATTCTGACTCTAGGAGAACAAGTGGCTGAGCAACAAAAGCCTGGTGACGCATTCTATGAGAATACAGGCTCTGGACGAACGTACAATGTGCTAGCGTCCTGGCTGTTTTCTGAGCTTGAAACATGGAATTTGGAAGTTTAACTCCTATGACACATGTCTTGACAGTTACATTATGAATGTAATGGATCTTTTCCACCCTTGCAAGCATAAGAACCTCTTTTTGGCCTCTCATTTGGAGGTTGGAAGATTGGAAGATCACACACTAGCTCTCATTCAAGTTCTTGCTACCACTTTGAGACTTCTCCTTTGATAGCAACACTCTCATAGGCGAAGCCATGCTAGACTGAGTTCCCCCCAATAGCAGCAACAAATCTCAAACAAGCACTTCGTGGTGCGTCTGCGTGCTCCAGAGAGGGTTTTGGCCTGTGGGTAATGCTCTCTCTCCCTTTCTCATCCTCCTTTTACAAGAATTCATCTACTCTCTAGTGGTGTAGGTTCTACTCCTCGAGTGGGTATTGCTTTCACCACATGCTTATTGTGGTGTGAGTCCTACTCCTCGAGTGGGTATTGTTTTCACCACATGCTTATCGTGGTGCAAGTCCTACTCTTCGAGTGGGGATTACTTTCACCACACGCTTTATTTACTCCTTTTGCAATCCTTTCCAACTTGGATGTTTGTGGAGGTGGGAACAACAAAGCAGGGTCTGACTGATGCAAGCCCCTATATAGCCATCCAACAACTTTCTCCTTGATCTCTTGTGTGTAGGATATGAAAAGGAACTTGGAGTGAAGTTTCGAGCATCCGAGAAAAGGGTAAGCTTTCTTCAAGTATCATGATATTTCCTTCCATATTTGGATTTCTGGTTAGTAGTTCTATTTATATCACCCCTAAGTCTATGAGTAGGATTACTTTCCGTCCATCGAGTTCCTAAGTTCTTTGTTGCTCAGGATGCCAGCACAACTTTCAGATGATAGTGCACTGCACTGGCATCCTAGATCTACGCTGATGTCCTTTGGCTGAGAATTCCTTCTGGGACAAAAAAATTCTGATCCATCTCTCTTAGGACCTCTAACTGTTTCCCTTGAAGACATAACTATGTTCTTGGTTCCTTATCATATTGCTATCCTGAGGTGTATAAGGGAAGTTCATTTCCTAGTGATCTCTTGAGAAAGGAGAGACCCGTGTGCCACGAATCCCTCTTATATCACATCAACATACAAAATCACATATTAAAATACCATTCGTTAGACAATGCTATTAACATGTAATAAATTTATAATGATTACTAGTTACATACCCCACTGATAGGTGTACTGCAAAAATAAGTAGGTGTTGGGCCAGTGTATCTAGTATCAATAGTGTGACCTGACAAGTTTATTAAAATCATAAAACTAAATTAGTTAATCTTGCATTTCAAAACCAAAATTTAATAAATTAAATTCAATGAACATGCTCTCTTGTACCTCAGTATCAATGCCATACGTGTCACAAAAAATGTCAGCTACCCTCTCCTTCTCCATAGCTACAAACAGATCCTGTGCAGTAGCCTCCTGAGTGTCAGTGGGGTCATATGAACAAGTCTCCTCACAAGATTGACACACATGGGATCAAAGTCCACCTCTCAAAGACTCCCTTGGATGGCATTGTAGAAGAGGGCTCACATGCTTGATGAAACTCTGTGTCAAAGTGCTGATGGTCTGTAGAGTCTCTACGTTGGAACTCTCCTTTGTGATGGAAGGCATGATGATGTGCTCATGAGGTGGCCTAGCTAGAGGCCATATTGCTTCCTGTGTAGGATCCTTTGTGCACCAGTTCTATCTTGTGCCGATCCCCCACCTCTCCCCTAGAAGTCCCTCATATCAAAATAATTTGGGATTTTTTTCATGATGAACTTAGCATATAGTTTCCTAAGGAAATACTATCGAACTTCACAATTATTGCATGGTGGGTAATAAAAAACCAAGTACCACCTATCATAAAAAGTTTCTAATCTATTGGTGGTGACACCAATGAATATGAAACCTCTTCACATTGAGGGTAAGATTTTGATTTGTGCACGGGTCAGTGAATAATGAGAACAAATCACATTTTGTAATTTTTAAATCCTTTACACCTTGATATGATAATTTATCCGCGTAATATGCCCTAGCCACCTACCTCCTATCTTGCCATCTAGTTATTTGTTTACTAATTGAATTTACATTTTTTAACATATCTTTCAATGAAGTTGCCAGGGTCATTGTTTCTGTGGTTGAACTGTTTGGATCACTCAACCTCCTAATTAAATACTCAATTTGGGTATTGTTCTCAATTTCACTCATTAAATTTTGTTGAGTGCCAAGAGAGTGTTGAGGGATTGGTGGAGTAGGTTGTTGTTGTGGTTGATTTTTTTGTTGAGGATTTTGTTTCTCTACTTGTTGAGGATTTTGAGGGTTTGCAAGTTGATTTGCATCTCCTACAAATTCAAAAAAATAAAAATCAAATACAACCTAAAACTAAAAAAATCAACCTAAAATTAACAAATTCAAAACAAAAAGAAAACAATCCTTACCTCTCACACTTCTTCATCGATGTGGCAGCATCTTGGAAATAAAATAGCAACTGTTGATGAAGAAATCCACAAATTTTCTCCTCCTAGAACACGAGCGCAAAATAATGAGGGTTTTGGCCACGAGCTGCAAACAAAACATAGTGACAAATAAAAATGAATTCATTTTAATTTTTCTTGCTTTTATTAGGTCATAACATGAGCTTGTTATAACACGCTCACATTATAGGATTATGGTGGCTGAGCCTTAGGCTTGGCACACCAAGCCATAACACGAGCGCATTATAACGTGAGCATTATGCGTTTTCAATTTTTTTTAAAAAGTGCCCACAAAATTGCTACTGATCTTTGTGCACTCGCTCATAGACCAATAAATTTTCATCTTCATGTTGGTTTGCAGGTGAAACCCTATTTACACATAGTTAGCCATTCATGATCACCTTGTTCAAATATGGGCCATCAATCTCCTACCTTCACACCATAATCTTGCATTCTTCATTTACTATCTCAACTTTAAAACACAACCGTTCAATGAATGGTCTTAAAGTCTCCTTTGTTGATCCATCACACCCATCAAATATTGCCAAAACCCTTAGAATAGTCACATCCATTTCCTTGATGTAGCAATCACCATTGGATTAGCTACCAATTAATTTGTGTCATCCCTCACAATCTCGTTAATATTGACAACGGGCCCATAAGATCTTCGTGGCCTGGCAGGATTGTGCCATGTGTCCTTTATTGACATCATGATCCACTTTATCGCTTATCGCCCAACCCTTCCAATAGATTTGGTTCACAAAAATGATGTGAAGTGATGATGACACATGTTGCAAGTCCCACCAAGGTTCAGTCCACCATCAACGTGCATTGTTTGATCAACTTCATTTGATCTACATCATTCCCCACTCCCTCGTAAGTTATGAATGTGTCCCACCACATGTACCACGGGATAGCGGGCACTGTTAGATCGTCCACCTTGGCTTGATCATAGCCATTGATCAACTTCATTCTGTCAAATGTCTAGGGTGACATCATACTCCATTAACTTCATCTGCTGCCACCATAGGTCCCACTATCCTCACTACTGATTATGTTTTGTCCCGTGGATTACTTTCCACCAATCCCCGCTTCCTCACGGGACTTAGTCAAGACCCACCACAGACTCAATGGGCTAGCAGGGGGACTATTAGATCTTGCAGTCTCAACCAAAATCATTGATCTCACCAAAATGAATTATTTATGCAAGACTTAGTAAATATTAATTTCCATAAATATCTGCTTGGTTATCAGTAATTGCTAGATGAAAGGGACCAGTTCCCCACATGAGGTAACAGGCTTAAGTTATCACTTAAGCTACCTACAACCATCAAACACATGTCACTAGTAAATTATAAACTCTTTTCTAATGCCATGACTGTATGTACCTAGGGTTTAACCAAAAAACTCTAATTTTGGCCAAGAGCACAAGTAATCCTTTTCTGAGCATAGCCTTCAACCTCTAGTCCTGCAAAACACATTTCTGAGTTGCTCTTAGAAATCCCATGTTGAATCTAAAATCTAATTTTTCTTTTGAGTGCTGAGAGAATTTACTACAACATGACAAACTTGCATGACAACAATGCAACATTTGCAGCCTTCACTCTATCTTCTAGATCCACAATACACCATCTTCCATAGACATCAATGACAAAATTTTGAAATCAATGCTGGATCTGCTTCATGCAGGAGCAGTTCCATCTCACACTTGATCCCCTTTTGACATCAATGACAATAATATGCTAACAATCTCCCCCTTTGTTATTGATGGAAAAACTAAATGCTGAAACCATTTGGTAGAAAGGATCTGATACCACTTGAGATCAATTGAAATAATTTTGCATGTTTCTCCCCCTTTGATATGCACCTCTACCATGCTTATCCTACTCAATTGAATTTTTTTTCATAATTTTCTCCCCCTTTGACATCAATGGAAAAGGGGAGAATCCCTTCTAACACATGACTTCCCCTTTGACAAGCAATTCAAAGAGAAGGTGGGAATCTTTTGAAAATACATTGATCAAGTCATTAGAAATTTGTAAAACCATTGGTACTTGACTTGATCTGTCCTTCCTATTTCCAGGGATGAATGAAATATAGATGAAACCCCCCCTAGACTCATGCCCCATCACTAGTGACTAGTGATATGATGTGAGAGCAATGACTCCCAATTTTTGCCTCAGATATTCAAATTGTTCCTTGGGAAGAGGCTTGGTGAAAATGTCAGCTACATGTTCTTTGGTTGGAATATACTCCATGGTGACCTCTTTATTTGCAACCTTTTCTCTTAAGAAGTGATACTTAATAGATATGTTCTTTTTTCTAGAGTGTATCATTATATTCTTTGATATGTTTATAGCACTCGAATTGTCATAAAGAATTGAGATAGGTTCTTTGTACTCCACATTGATATCTTTAAGTGTTTGCTTCATCCATAGGACTTGAGTACAACATGTTGCTGCTGCAACATACTATGCTTCTATAGTGGATAGAGTGTTTGATTCTTGCTTATTGCTCATCTAGGAAACTAACTTGTTTCCCAAGAAGAATGCTCCACCACCGGTGCTTTTCTTGTCATCCACACTTCTTTCCCAATTAGCATTAGTATATGTAGTTAAAATGAAATCCTTGCTCTTGGGATACCATAGTCCATATTCAACTATAATCTTGATTTATTGGAAAATTATTTTCACTACATTGACATGTGACTCTCTAGGTGCAACCTAAAATCTTGCCACTAAACATACTGCTTGCAAAATATCTAGCCTTGATGCTATTAAATACAACAAGCTTCTAATCATTGACCTATACATTATTTGATTTGCCTCATGTGATTCATCTGATTTACTCAACTTGCAACTAGTTGTCATGGGGGTATTGATTGGTCTATTATCTTTCATGCCAAATTTCTTGAGCATATCCTTAGCATACTTAGTTTGAGATATGAATATCCCATTATCAGCTTGTACAATTTGCAAGCCAAGGAAAAATGACAACTCTCCTAACATCGACATCTCTAATTCATCTTGCATGTGTGCAACAAATATTCCACACATTTTATCATTGTTGCCACTGAATATGATGTCATCTACATAAAAACCAACTATAATCATGTGCTCACCTTCAAACTTAAAATACAAGTTATTGTCTGCACATCCCTTTTTGAATCTATGTGGCTACAAATATTGGTCTAATCTTGAATACCATGCTCTAGGTTCTTTATTTATACCATACAATAATTTTCTCAATATGCAAACATAATCATCATCTTTTGACAACTGAAAACCTTCTAGTTGTTCAATGTAGACTTCCTCTTCTAGGTTTCCATTCAAAAATGCAGATTTAACATCCATCTGATATACTTTGAATCTTTTATAGACTGAAAAAGAAAGAAACATTCTGATTGCTTCTTTTCTTTCTATAGGTACAAATGTTTCTTCAAAGTTAGTGCCTTCAACTTGTGCATAACCATTGCACACTAACCTTTCCTTGTTTCTTATTACAACTTCATCTTCATTCAGTTTATTTCTAAACACCCACTTGGTGCCAATCAAATTTTTACTTGGAGGCCTAGGAACAAATTCCCATGTTTTATTCTTTCAATTTGACTTATCTCCTCTTCCATGGCTTCTATCAATCTTTCATCCTTGTTGGATTTAGAGAAAATTTTTGGTTCAATTTGAGAGAGTAGAGCAATATTTACTTGTTCTTTATTCTTTGCAAATCTTCTCCTGGTCTGACCTCCTTCATTTTTATCCCCGATTATCTGATCTACTAGATGATATTTTTGCACATATTTTGTAGGGGCCTTCTCAACTTCTATTTCCTTAGTTTCTTCTTCATCATTTGCTACATTATCTTCATAATCTGAATCCTCTCCAAAAATATCTTGATCAAATTTGATATGTTTTATATACTTTCATTAATTTTAACATTGATTCTTTCCACAATATTGTCTAGTATTTTTTTTATAGCATTCATATGCTTTACTTTAAGTGGAATATCCTAAAAATATTCCTTCATCACTTCTTGATTCAAAATTTCCTAAGTTTTTATCTTCTCTTTTGATGTAGCATTCACTACCAAACACCTTAAAATATTTCATAGATGTAGGTCTATTGATAGGGTAGGGTTGGGTGGAACACTCATTGTCCCATGCTCTGGATCCTTGTTCTCAAGAAATACTAGGTGACTCTCCCAGCTTAACCTTTAGGTCCTATCTCAGGTATAGGTACCCCTGGTCGTACTGGCCAACCCCGCTATCATCACTCTTCCATTCCACCAAGCCAATCTTGGTGCCTTGCCACTATCTCACCCTTGACCCTTACTCTTCCCTAAAGGCCAATTACTCCCAACATTCCGTCAGGTTCTTGAAGGGGTGTAGAGATGTAGTAAAAAGATTCATAACAACCTATTAGGGTTCTTGATCAATCACTAGACTCCAATTCTCCATCACTTCCACCAAACCCTCTCCTAGGGTTAGAAAAGGCTACAAGCCCTAGAGCCCCAACTAGGCCTCCTAACCTGAGAAAAATGGAGAGTGTGCCCAAATTATCCAAATGAATCCAAAAATTTTCTTAGGATTCATGGTACCCTTGCCCACACCTTGAATATTTTTTGGGGTTTGGAGCCTCCATTGTCTGTACACTGCTCCAACCCTTAACTTAGCAAATTTAGGCTTGTTTTAAGCCATTTTCTAACCTCCTTGAGATCAATCAGTTTGTTTGCCACTTCCCAGTCTGTGTTAAGCCTCCTTCTTGTTACCAAGCCTCTGCAAGGCAATCCACATACTCTCCACACCATGGTTCACCAGGAGATTGGAAACCCTGCAACCTTAGTGCTCTGCACTCTTTGACTGTCCTAGCGGGGCACTGCCAAGCTTGCCTAGGAATAGTCTTTTGCCATGGATTCCTGACTCCTAAGGACTCCTACCTCTACCTTATGTACAAACATGGAGTCTAGCCTCTGTTTCCAAGAACCCACACACCAAGTATAGGGGAAACACGGTCTAGAGCTCCATCTTTGCCGGTCTGATAGTCAGAATAAAAATTTCAAGAAATGAATTAACCTAACAAAAACAAATGCTTGAACCGATGCAACAAGCTAACTACTAAAATAAGTAATTCCTGAAAAGGAATTACACTACCTACTCTACTCTCAACATCTAATCAAACCATCAATGCATAAATCCAAAACCATAAACCAGAAGATGTTCTTCAATATCACAGTCTTAATTGCACTCCATGAAATTATTACAAATAAAAAACCAACCAACCTTGATCTTAGCTCGAGTAACTCCTTATAAATCCTCTCCAAGGTAGTTACCAATCCCTTGGGTTGGAAATTTCCATAATCAAGTGGCAGAAGGTGCAAAATGTCCCATTTTGCCACCTTTGCTAATTATTGCTAACTCCTAAACAACTATGAAAGATGGGTTACAACCTCCCTCATAATCACTCCTGATCAAGACAAGAAAACACTCTAACTCAAATTCCAATGGTCAACATGACCTTCTTAGAAAATCATTTACACTAAATTTATCCTAGACTACCCATAGCCTAGTGTTTCCTAGGTGCTCCTACACCATCTATCATACCACAACTCATAGGGGGTATTGTCACTATGTACTCTGATTTGTACTCTATTCAAAATGTATATTGTAGTATGTATTGCTTTTCTCCAAAACATATTAGTTAATCTAGCATGTTTTAGCATTGTTCTGGCCATATCTTGCACAACTCTATTCCTTCTTTCTACCACTCCATTCTATTGTGGATTTCTTGATACTGAGCATTTCCCCTTGATTCCATGCACCTCACAATATTCAACAAATTCAATTGATGTAAATTATCCTCCTCTATCCGACCTTAAGCATTTGATCTTTCTACCTATCTTCTTCTCAACCATCTTTCTAAGTATCTCAAATCTCTCAAATTCTTGCGACTTATCCCTCAGGAATGTCACCCATTTCATTCTTGTGTGGTCATCAAATAGCAACATAAAGCATCTTTCTACTTTTAGTCCCCTTGTTCTTGTGTGTCTACACAAGTCAGTATGAACTAGCTGTAAAGGCTTAGTGGTTGAATAATCTTTGGTTGGAAAATTAGCCTTTGTTTTCTTTCGCTATTGGAACTCTTTACATATGATGTTTCTAGGCTTGGTTACTATAGGAATGTGTCTAACCAAACCTCTTGAGCTTAATTTCACCAAATTTTCAAAGTTTATATAGCCTAATCTTCTATGCCATAACTAACTTTCATTAGCTTGTCCTATTAAGCAACTTTTCCCTTTCACTTCAGCAAGGTTGTAGATATTGCTTGCAGTTCTCAAACCTTATGCAAATATTTTTCCATTCTTTCTAATTTTGCAACCTTATGAATCGAATGTGTCTTTGTAACCATCATCACACATTTGGCTCACACTTAATAGATTATTCTTTAAACCTTCAACATACAAGACATCCTTTGTAGGATTTTTACCATCTAAACTTAAGATGCCTTTACCACATATCTTGACTATTGTGTTATCACCTAAACTATCAGATCCTCTATTAATTTTTTTTGAGTTTGATGAACTTACTCTTGTCTCCAGTCACGTGTTTGGAGAAACCACTATCTATCACCCATAGGTTTTTCTTTTTGGAATGCAGGGCTGTTTGCGCAATAATTGATTGTGTGGAGCTCTCTCCCTTCTCTTTCCACACTTTCTTAGTTTTTTTTTCTATCTTTTCTACCTTCTCATCCTTATTTCCAAATTTTTTGTTTGATATAGGAGGTGGAACTTTCTTTTTCTCATTCTTAAAATTTGGTCTTTTAAACTTTGTTCTACAATTTTTAGCTATATGAACAAAGTTATTATAGTTATAGCAAACTACTTTCATATCAAATAGAGGAGAAAATGAATTTCTACTTTCAAAATTTTCACTCCTTTTAGGAATGATTCTACATTCTCTAGCCCTATAACCAAACTAATTACATGAATACCAATATCCATACAAATATGAAGAATACTTAGTCATAGCATTTTGTGCAAGATGAAAGGGTCTTTTGTGCATCTACCTTCTTATGTCTCTCACCATAGTGCATCCATTAGAATTAGTTCTTTTGAAAATTTTCTTGTTCTTCTGGTGATCAAGATCTGATTGATTATCCTTCTTGTCTACAACATGCTTCTTTTCTTTAGTTTTCTCCACCTCTCTAGATTTCTCATTGTAGTCTCCTCCTTTACAATTACTTTCTTTGATAGGTTTAGAATTTTCTCTAGCTCTAAATATTTCATACAACTTTAAAAAAGAATCAACAAAGGAGATTTTCCCTTTCTCCAAATCGAGGCCTGATTTTTCTTTGTTTACAGGCTTCTGGGTGCTTAATAATTCATCTAAAATGTTTAAGCCACTTTTCAGCTTGAGTCCTTTCTCTATTTGTTCTTTTTCCTTTTCTAGATCTCTTCTTAGAGTAAAAATATTTTTCTCAAGCTTCATGCACCTATTAGATTCAAATTGCAGCTTGGATTGAATCAAATATTCTCTCTTGGATTCTTCTAGCTTCAAATTCAAGTCTACCACATTCTAAGTATATTCTTGTAGTTCCTTTCTTGGTTTATCAGACTCTTTTTGTGCAAGTTTCTTCTGATACTTGTTCTCCCTTTTTAACTTCTCAATCTCATCTTAAAGATCATCAATCTCATCTAGAGCACAAATGAGTTCTCCTTCTAGGTCAACCACTCCTTCACCCTCTTCAAGAAGATCTTCAACCTTTTCATTCTTTTTCTACTCAGACTCTTTTTCGATAAGGAGATCTTCAACATAGTTTTGTTCATCATCTGAGCTGTTGCAATCTTTTGATACATCACTATCTTCTTGGATGTATAGGATTTTCTTTTTTCTTCTAAAAATTTATTCTCTTACGGTAGTAGGGTTTCTTCATTTTATCATCTACCTCTTGTTTAGATTTTCCTTTCTTATTATAGGTACATTTAACAAATAAATGACCTACTTTACCACATTCAAAGCATTTACAGGGTAACTTACCTTTGTATTTTTTGGATCATCTTCTTAGTCTCCTAATGCAATTTTCCTCTTCTTCATACGTCTCATCATTCTCAGATGGAATCATCTTTTCCTTGTATTTCTTGAGAGGTGCATCCTTCTCCTTGTTAATATTCTTAAAAGCAACTTCTTTCATGGATGGTTCTTCATCTGTCATCCTCATCTCATAGGCTGTGAATATATTGGGTAGCTTGTTTAGAGTTATTTTGTCTATTTCTCTCCCTTCTTCTATAACTAAGATCTTAGAGTCATACTTGTATGCCATTGGTCTAAGAACTTTCAATACAATGACATCCTCTTTCAACTCTTCTCCATATCCTTTGATAGTTCAAAATATCATTAACTCTCAAAAGATACTCTGCAATATTTTCTTCTTATGACATTCTCAAGCCTTAAAATATAGTTTTTAGTATTTGAAGCTTTGTCAATTTTACCTTGTCATATCCTTCATAGATCCTTTTCAATGTATCCCATACATCTTGTGCATTCTTATAATACATAACTTTTTTGTGCACAGATCTAGATAGACTATTCATGATAGCAAACCATGCCTTTTCATTAGTCTCAAAGACCTTTTTAGCTGCATCATTAGTAGGAGGTGTGGAAGGTGGTGTGTATCTAGTTACTACTGACATCCATATGTCAAAACCTAAAGATCCTAAATATCCTTTCATTAATGAGCTCTTGTGGACATGAAACAAGTATCCCTTTTTGCTTGCTTGATATGAGAATAATTGATGACAATTTGGACTTAAAGAGGCCTTGATTTGGAGTTATGAGCTGTTTTTCACATCCACACTAGGCCTTGGACCCTTGCAAACAAAATAAAATGCATTTAACAATGTCTTATAAAGGTGTTGTAAAGTGTTGTAAATGACTTTCACACTTTTCTAGAATCTTGTTAAGCATCTAAGTCTAATGGACCTATTTCCCCCCTAATTCAATGTTATAAAATGTATTTAAATGCATCTTCACATCAATCTAGAAGGCTTGTGAATTAAACTTAACTCTAATCTAGTGTTGTAAAATGTTTTACACATTCACATTGGATGTTATGCCTTTCTAGGCTATGTCGACCTCATTTTAGTGTTGTAAAGTGTATTTAATCACACTTTCACAATGAACTTTATGTTCCAAGCCCTAATTACCCTTCACATTATCATTAATAGGCCCCTATGACCCCATATTGTGTATCCCAAGGCATAATTTGATCAAATACTTGATGAAATCAACATAAGAACTGAAATTATTCATTCCCCAACAATCCAGCTAGAAAAAGGAGCCCTCTGGGACTAAGTCACCCATTTGGGCAAATGAGTCCCTGCTAGGTGGGACTAAGTCACCCAGAATGGTGAATTAGTCCCATTTGGGTTATTTTTGAGTTTTGAGAAGGAAAAGTTGGATTTTAAGTTTTATTTTCCTTCATATCAGCCTTGGGGATCCAATTAATGGGAAAATAAGGTGAATTTCCCATAAATACAAGCTTCTAAACCCTAATTCATAACACATTCATTATTCATTCATCACTCATCATGTTCTCAAGTTAAGCAAGTTAGGGTTTTATCATTTCAAGTGATCAAGATAGCTTCCTAAGACATTCAAGGGAAGATTCTTCATCTTTTGCTATAGAAATTCAAGATCTATCTTCATGGAAAGTATCTAAATCCATTATTTCATGCTTTATTACATTGTTTCTTCATTTTGGTTTAATTACCTAAAAAGGGGTTTGACCAAGGCAAACCCCCATGCCCTAACATCCAACATTTCTCTCTCTTTTCTTGTGTGTAGATTTAGGCATCTTGAAGAGTTGGAAATCATTGAAGAATAGGTTGAAGACTTATTGGAATCTTCTTCTTCCTTGCAAGGTCAAAATATCAAGAAAAAGTCACTTTTAGACTTAAAAATTAGACTTTCAGAAGAGAACACTTGTTAAGAACCGAAGTGTAGACCGAGGGTTTCCATTTCCCTTTTTGAATGTTTAGAAATAAAGAAGTGGAATAAGTCACCACTAATGGTGAATTAGCCCTACTATACATTCCTTTCAACGATTTTTGCAGATTTAGACATCCATTTGGCTGAAACGGGCTTTGGAGCTATTTTTCTAGATCTGGGACTAAGTCACCTAGATTGGAACAAGTGTCCTAGTCAGCTTCTACAATAGTTTTTTTAGGATTCTAGACCTTCATTCCATCCTTTTTCAACATCCAGGTGCACACATTTTGTTTCATAGCTTTTTGTCTAGTTCTGTTTGTATTCCTAGGTCATTCATCACATGTTTACATATCACAATGTGTTTTCAAATAACTTGCATTTCAATAGTTTTGCTCTAATAATCAATTTATTTTATCCATACTTTGTATTTATAACATTAAATTTAGACACATTTCATTCATTTTGCATTAATCTTGAGTGTAGACATTGCCCATTTTGGCCCATCTCTCTCCTTTTTGGTGAAAAACCCTAGAAGTGCAAGAAAAACCTTGGGTGCCAAAATATTTTTCCACATTTTGGTGAATTTTCCTTTAGAATACATTCTTTTTGATTTTGGATTCCATCATCATCCTAGAATTAGCTTGCATTAACTTAACATTGCATTGCATTTTGCATTAGTTAATTTGCATTCTAGGGCTTTGAAATTTTGCATTAGTGAAAGTGCATATCGTTTGAATTTTTTCATTCAAAATCATTGAAAATCATATAAAATTTTCATTTTCATTTAGTCTTCAATTCATACAACATCAAAAGCATCAAAACCAATTGAAAATTTCTATTTTTTTTGAAAAAACCCTAACTGGGACTAATTCGCCATTCTAGGCGACTTAGTCCTAGTCCATATTTTTAACTATCTATTATAGCATCAGAAACCTCATTTCTATGCTTCCTAAGCCTCCTATTACCATATAATATAAGTCTAGAAAGTTTCAAGAGCATTTTTTTTATGCATCTAGCTCAAAAACATCAATTTAGGGTAGTCTTTTTTCTAATCATTTCTATCTAAAGCATCATCAGATTTGACAATGCTCACATTTATGAAATTTTGCATAACATGGATAAAAGTACTTTTCACTTTTGCATACATAATTTTTCTATTCATAATTTTTTTCATAAGTTTGATATAAGTGCTTTTCATTCTTGCATATAGATTGTTTTCATTCTTAAACCTTTGCATATATTGGATAAAAATGTTTTGCATCTTTGGATATACATTGTTTATATTGCTAAAACATTGCATCAAATGGTTACAAGTGATTTTCATTTTTTTTCAAACAATGCTAGTGTCTTACAAATTTAGATACGCTAAGAAAAAGTTCATATCCCTTCCTTATGAGAGTGTTTTAGTGAAAGAGAATACAACCTTGGACATTCCTAACACTCATATTTGTTCTCCTAATATCTCTCCTCTTGGAAAAGAAGATATTTTGGTGTTAGAAGAACTAATTAATGAGAGTTTTGAGAATCCTAGTTGTTTCTCTCCTTTTACCTCTCTTAGTGGAAAAGGCATTCATAACCAACATAACATAACCATAGGTAATCATGACACTAACATTTTTCCTTCTCCTAGTATCTCTCCTAATTGTGAAGAAGATACTTTGTTGTGAGAAAACACAATCAATGACAGTCTTAATTGTCTCCCTTCACCTAGGAAAATACTTATCGAGCAAGATAATTCAACCATTGATCACTCTCCTACTTGTGATGAAGTCATTTTAGAAGAACCAATCCATGACTATTAAGAACATTTGATTTGTAGTTCTCCTAAAAACTCTCCTCCTAGGGAGAATATGATGGTGTTAGAAAATGTCAACAATAGTAATGTGTCTTCCTTAGATCAAAAGGTGATTATAGATTGTCTTTTATTAGAAACACATCAAACCAAGACCATTGAGGTTATGAATGTGAAAGTTTCCATTAGATCCACCTCGATCAATGGACCTCATACATACCTCGTAGGACATCCTAAGAACCCTCTAATTCTCTACACACCTTCACACAAACAATAAACTCAAAACCAACCTAAACTCATTCTTTACGCTCCATCACACAAACCTCCAACTCAAGAAAAAATTGAATTCACCCTCTACCCACCTCAAAATAATGTCTCATAGTAATTGAGTCATCATATCATTGTTCATACATACAACACTTGAAAAAATCCATCCAACTCCAACTTCCTTACCTTTTGCATAATTTTATACTGCCTAGTGCTCTTCGATTATAGGAGTATGATCTTGTTGAGCAACTTAAGAGCACTCCTACCAAGAAATACCTTTGGGACCTTCTTTAGAATTCACCTAACTATCACACTATGCTTCAAACAACCTTACAACAAATTCCTATCCCTTATCATGCACAACCAAATGACATAGCATCCATAATTCAAAGATTGAATGCTAACATTGTTTCCACCAAAGTGAGCTCCCCCGTTTGGATGTACAAAAATAAAATGAAGCATTGATGATCATTGCTCAATACAATATGATAGGGATAAAGTGAACCCTTATTGATAATGGCTCAACCCTTAATGTGTGTAGCGTAAACCTCTTGGATAGGCTTCATGTGGATAAATAAAAAATCCAACCCAATTCTCTATCTATTAAGGGCTTTGACAATGAAGAAAATAAACCACTTGGTGTGATCACTTTACCTATTATAGTTGGAGAGGTCACATAACTACAGGATTTGACACCATTTTCTGACAGTCGTTCGTCGGTCGTTCGACAAATCTCTGTCGGAAGAGCGACGCAATGGCGAAAATTTTTCCGTCGCTATTTTTTTGTCGCAAGGCCGACGACAAATTAAATGTTGAAATAACGGCGAAGAATCGTCGGTCGGCAGCATTGTGAAAAATGTCAGGATTTTGTCAGAATATCAACAAAAACTTTGTTTATCCATCGATGAACTACAACAGAAGTTTGTCGTTGGTTCGATGAAATGGGCAAGCATTAGCGTGGAAACATGGAAAGTTCATCGAAATAGCGACAAAATACTAAAGTAGTATTGTTGAAAGAACACCAAAAGTTCATCGAATGTGTGACGAAATAGGCAAGTAGTAGCATCGGAAGAACACTAAAAGTTCATCGAAAGTTCGACGAAATTGACAAAGTAGTGTGGTGGCAACGCCGAAATATCGTCGGAAGGATGACGAAATGGGTAGGGAGTTACGACGAAATCATCGTTGTAGCTATAGCAACTTCGTTGAGGCTTTCTGTTGATTCGTCGTTTGTTATCATCGAAATTACCGAAGAAAGAAAATTAAAAAAATAAAAATTATATATTTGTGGA
>VDFB02047230.1:544798800-544903881 GCA_007258455.2 Sequoia sempervirens
TCTTCTAGTTATTCAGTATCTTCTTCTTCCACCACATTATACTTTACCTACCTTCCTCTTGGATCATGTCTAACAACAAACGACCAACCTGGTTTACCTGGAACCTCTGAGTAAAATACCTGCTCACATTAGCTTGGAAGAACATAGGGCTCATTTCCAGCTCACTCAATCAACTTTGTATTAACCATGGTAAATCCATTATCATATTCAATAACAGTTCTCTCAGGATCATTTTCATTCAATCGTAGCTTGACACCATGTGATCTACCTAACAAAATTAATAGGAAGGACTTAAAGTCACACTCAAGTATATCATCCAAAATCCCATAGTATCGATTTTCTCGAGACTGGATGTATGTCACTTCTAGATGAAACATTGTCACCTCGAAGACCATGTGGAATATACCGTAATCGTAAGTTTTCTATGTCATCCAACATTTCTCCTTGATTCAAAATTTATGACTATTGCACCACATAGCCTTGTGGTGTTTCACCTGCAATATGTCAAACATGTAAAAATTATTGCAATATCGCCAGTTGATAAATATATTTATTCTTGGCCGAATGTATGCAAAGAAAAACAATCTCAACATATATATACATCAATATAATTGAAAATAATTAAATAATTTGAGTGATTAATATATTTATACGTACCTATTTATCTATTAAACCATATGCTAAATCAATTCCTTGTGTGTGAAGAGACATTTTCTGGAATCTCCATGAGCAATGAGCTTCTTAACCAATGAAGCCACACCTTCCCATGTTAATGTGCGACTAGATTGTTGACATCGTTCAATCCATACCATCATCCAATCAAGATTGTTCGTGACGTACAAATGTAGTGCATCCCACTCTCGACCAACTGTACCAAAATAAATTGAAATTCACAATCGACGTATAATTAGTTAAATACCACAAGAGTTACCTAATTAATTTATAATTGATGGTTATCAAGATTAAAATTAACAATGACACACATACATAAAACCATATGTAAAATGTATTCCAATTAATTCCATAATCATCTTATAATTACCTCTCACTTTCCTCAATCTACCTTTCCCAACAGTACTCCTTAGAATTTGGTTAATGGAGTTGGGATCCCAAAATGCCATCTAAATGGATCTTAAGGTAAACTTAGGGAAGATATTCACTAATGTACACCATGGTATGGTATACCATATATCCCTCCACCATAGTACCCTTTGGATGTTCTCTTTGTCTAACCAAAGCTTTCAAAAATTTCAAGTGCCTCAACCATCCACATTGACCTTGTGTGTACAGGTCCACACAATTCAATCTCCTCAACTTGGTGCATGAGGCAGTGTTCTTGTGCATTGAAAAATGTTGAAGGTAGACACTTTGCATTTCACACATTAGATGAGAAATTTTTCTCTTCCAATAATTTATATCTTCTTTTATGGATTTTAGATGATAGCCATCTACAAGGATTCAAGGCACAAATATATTAATGATATTTAACAAAAATGTATAATATATTACATACTGGCAAACAAATGGCAATCATAAGATGTATACATCGAATTGAACAAATCTCGCTACTTACCTCATGTATTTTCCAAGATCATATATAACTTGCTTGACATTGTTGTCAAAGTTGTCTGGGAGAGATAGAGGTAGAACGTATTGCAACAATTATAAAATGATGTTTTCATTATTTTTCCAAAAGTAGTAAACACAATACACTAAAAGTACATGCATTATACAAGTGTATATAATATACCAGAATAATTACCTTAATGAAGGTATGCCAATCATGCGTTTTCATCCCTGACCCAAATTCACCTTTCTTTGTTATTATATTGTTTATGTTCGCAACAAATCCTGCAGGAAATCAAATTTTGTGTATGACTTCTTTTATAGCATTGCTTTGCTGCTCTATTAATAACCGAGGAAGGGCACTTTTATTAATTTGGTCTCCATCACTATTCAATTCAATGACATTTTTTCATTGAATGATTGCTTCTAAATGTCACTACAAATTTTTACAATTTTTCTTTGTCATGCCTTCCATCCAATATTTCCATAATTTTCTCATATATTCTTCCGATATGCATTGTATCAAACAAATGCACAATTTGTAGCTGCTCATAGTAGGGCAACCTACTAAATTGTCTGGGATAACTTTTAAGTCCGTGTGGAAGCTGGCCATTAATGCCTTGACGACTTTCATGAAGCATATAAGTTAAACAAATTAACAACGACAATCATTGTCAATTACAACATGAGTAAACACAACACAATATAAAAATATAAATTCAAAACATATCATATATGATAGATAAACAATTTGATCTGATGTATAACCTCGACGATTGATTCTATTATATTCCAACTTCCATAGGGTGAGGTGACATTCTTCGTGGTTTTGATGTAGTCTCCTCTTCCCATTGAAAATATGTTTTTCAGTAGTTCGATACTTATGATTTCTATGGATGAAGTGCCTATACTCATCAAACACCTGCTTTCCTAAACTTGTTGAACTACGAGATTTCATCTTTGGACCACAAATTGGACATGCAAATTTTCCCTTTGTTTGAAGACCTGCAAGATGATATATAATTGGATTAAATATGTCAATTTTTTAATTATATATAATGAATAGATTATTTTAAAAACATGCATGATATCTACTTCATGAAATTAAATATTGTTAAAGTGCAATCAAACGTTATAACATACCACAAAAATGTGTTAGCCCTGGGGCATCATGAATTGTCCATACAAGCATTGCATGGAATTGAAATTGTCTTTGTCCTATTGGTCTAGAGACGTCATACATAGTGACACCATTCCATAACTTTAGTAACTCGTCGATAAGAGGCTCGATATATACATTCATATCTTTAACTTGGTACTTACCTAGTTGAATGAATATAAACATTACATAATTATTATAACCATTTTACTACAATATATATAAATTAATGTACATGACTATTGAATGAAAAAAATATAAGTCATTATGCAACAAATAAGACAAATGAGATGCTACTAGGTTAAAAAAAATTGATGTAAACAAATACATGGAACAATCATTGACAACATTATGTGCTCCCTCTTTATTGGCATCCATGGAGGAATGTTATTGTTGATAACAAAAACAGGCCACACTGAGTAAATAGATCTCAGCTCTCCAAATGGATTGACACCATCCGCTCCCAATGAAAGCCTGAGATTACGAGGTTCTTCTTTAAAATGTGGCCATTTTTCCTCCATGTCCCTAAATGCAGAACCATCTGTAGGAATTCAAAGAATGTCATCTCCACTTCTATTCCGTGCATGGTAATCCATCAATTGTGCTAAGCTTTCGCACCTAAATAATCATTGCATATATGGAATAATGGGAATATAACGAAGAACCTTGCGAGACACCTTTTTGTTACTTGATCCTGCTCGACATTCATCGATATGACATTCGGCATTCTCGCTGTAAATTCGCTATATGAGAGTATGATCATTCGTGACATGCATCTATTGCTTGATACCATCTGATATCTTCATAATGGCACATAAATCTCAAGATGATCGAGGTAAAATATTTGATGGTGGTAACAAAAATTCACCTAATCAATCTACAACAAAAATAATTTGTTCATAGTAAGAACACACGGTACATATTTAACTTTTATTTACTAGTGCGATGAACTAATGACAATTAAAAATAGATGAAAAGATAAAAATTTATGACATACCTTAACATCTCGTGGAGATTGCTATGTTTGATAAAGCATTCATAACCTTAAAGTTTAATAGCAAATAAGTCACGAGAAGGAGTTGTTTGTTTCATAGCTCGATGTCTTGTCAAGCATGTAAATCATGAACATCAAAGTCATCTCGATCATCATAATCAACTGTGCCACTAAATGTGTCATGGATCAATGTATTTGTACCATCATCTTCAACTATGTTTTCTGGCACATGATCATCTTCTTCCATAGGATCATTAGGTTCATCTTCGATATTCACGTACCTCCATGTTCATCCGCTTGCAAACCACATTCTCTAGGTCAGGATAATCCATATCATCTGCCCTAGGGTGCCCCACCCTTTATAATAATGATAGACACAAACCATGATCATGATCATGATTATATATATATATATATATAAATGTTAAACAATATAAAACATTTGCAACTAATCAATATAAAATATTATTATAATGAAATAACTACCACGGATTTATGAATTGCCTCTTCCTGAACGTGACCATGCTTCCTACAATGTTTCTCAGTTGTTGTGATTAAAATTTGTTTCGTCTTTAAGCCCTTGCAATTATTGCAAAGACAATAACATTTCTCATCACCCTTTCTTTTCAATCTAGCCCATAATCTATCAAGTGTCTCTTCATTTTTTTATGGACTAATATTATCTAACATGATTTTTCTTTACCAAGCTTGACTATTTAGATTTTAAAAAAATATCAAACTCACACTCCAATAATTTTTATTCATAGTCAAAAATATAGTCTAATAATTTGATATTTTACACCAAAAATTTGGCATGCAACCACCCTTTTGCAAAAAGAGAAGATAGTCTAAAGTTAATGACACCAAAATACTTTTCATAATGCTAATCTCCAAAACTTATTAAATTTTGATTTACTATGATTGCCAACTATTAGGACTCCTAAAATTAGAATATTGAACTTGATCACAAAAATTCCACAACAATGGAGGTAGCGAGCTAGTGAGAGCAAGTGACCCATTCCTAAGGAGCAACAAGTTGGAATCATCATTGCTAATGTCAATATGGATTTATCCTTTTAATTAAAGATGTAATGTGTCACTTCTTATGATGAGTTTATCCCTAGGGCCTCAACATTGAGAGAGCCTCAAGAAAACAATGTAAGCATTGGTAAGAGCATGATTAGGCAAACCCAGGCCTAGAAACATAAACAATAACTATAGCGGATTTAGGTGAGTGTTGCAATACCAGAAAGATTGAGACAATGTAGCTAATAACAAAATCTTGCAATCTAAAGATTGCAGCCAATAACAAGCACACTATGTAGCTTAGTGACATTTGTAAATGCAATCTATGGTAAGAAGAATGATAGTCACTTGAGATGTGACAGTCAAAAATAGGCTAAGTAGTGACAAGATAATAAAGCTCAAACCTTGCATAGTAAAGTGGAGATTTTAACAGTGAGTTTCCTTACCCCCTTGCTGACCTTAAGGGTTTTCAAATGCTTTTGGTAGTGTTAGACAAGGCAAATGCAATCAAGGAATGACTGTCCAAATGAAGTAACAAGGGTAATCATAGGTTCACTGTTTCTTCTAGCCATTAATATTGTATAATGGAGGTAGTGGATTGCATGTTTGAGCAGTGTTTGAGACTCACCAAAGATGGGAGAATAGTGAATAATACCTTGTGGACTGTGAAGTAGTGTCAATAAGGTTGAAGGATCTTAAGAACTACAATACCATGAAACAATGAGTCCCGTGTGGTAAGTAGGTAGTCTATAGGGCACAGTTTGATTTTATAGAAGGATGCTCATGAAAGGAATATTCAAGTGATAGTGAGGAGCTATTTGAGATTAGAAATGAGGGTGCATACCCAGTCTTAAAGGAAGTTAGCAAAGCAAGAAATGTGCAAGAAAATTTAATTCCATACGCGAAACAATTCACAATGTTATCTTCCATAATGCCTTTGAGTTTGGAGAGACAAAATTTATCAGGATTTCATGATGAAAGTGGTGACCTTAATGGTCAACCACTGGTAACCATGATTTTAAAACATGCTATTGTGCTTATGGAGGCAACATTTTAAGCAAGGTAGTGAGTGGTGGTTTGAAACAATGGCAGGTATGAAGGACTTTCTTTATATGCATACTATACAGTCTAGCTTAAGACAACGTTCTTAGAAGAGATTGAAGGTGGATTATAGAACTCAAGGGTTACCATGAAAAGGATTAAAGTAAAGACTGAGATCTATTTAAAAGCCATGGTCATGGAGATATTAAAGATGTCACATGCAAAACCCTAGTAGTTGGAGTAATGGAAGGAGTAAAAGCCAAGAGATAGTGTGTCAGAAGATTTAGGAGATTCCATATTACTATCTAATTGGCTGTGGAAATACATCATTTATTTATTTCTTTAATTAAAATAAATCATTCTAAACCCTATATAGGATACATTGATACTTCAAAATCCTTTGAAGGAATTTGAGATTATGCAAATATATGTCAAGTAACATTCATAAGGTTTAGAAAATCTTGATCACTCTAGAATAGCCCATTAAACATGGGTTGTGCTTGAATGCACTACATAATTCATATAACACAACCACTTCCGTAGACATCAACTAGAGTTATAGGCTCTTTATTGCAGCAAGAGGTAATCACTCTTCGATCATGCTACACTACATCCTATCCTCATAAACTTGAGACAACTTGAATGCACCCAATGATGATTGACACCTACATTATACAACCTAAATTAACTACATTATATGAGTGCCTCCATTTCTATCACAACATAGCCACATTAAACTTGGGTCACATATGAATGCATCCTATATTTGTTATAGCATAATTGTGCCACATGACTAATAGAGATATGTATCACATAATTACAGTCACAAGAATCTGTTCTTTGGTTGTGATCTTATGGTGATTCCACACAACAAAATCTAGACATGAAAATTCCCAAACCCTTAACCTCTACAAATGAAACTGATGAGATGTTGCTTTAAAATATGATTTTTAAACCTGAACTACAAATCTGACTTCACAACTGAATTCTCGCGTAAAAGACAATGACTACCCTCAACTCGTGATATCTTCTTGAATTTTTCTGATTTTTCCCAAGAAAATCATCTGTAGTTCTCCACAAACTGTCTCAAGTAGAGCAAAACACTGTCGCAATAAATCAGGCGCGAACTCACTTTTCTTTATGTCGTCCACAATTTGATTTTTTTAATTTTTCATGTTTGTCGAACATTCGGTGAAAATATTAGCCGACATTTCGATGAACACCAAGTTCGTCGATATTTCGACGAACGTCGGGGATAAACTTTTGAAAAAATTGGAAATTACACATCAAATTTTACAAGAACCCGACAAACATCGAATTTTACATATTTTGTCAGACAGTTTCATCGTATTTTGTAGTCAAATGTATTAGTGCATTGAATACACCAATTCAGGTTATGCCTCATGCTCTTTCATATAATCTTCTTCTAGGCAGGCCATGGATTCATGAAATGAATGGTGTGCCTTCCACTCTTCATAAAAAATGAAATACATCTACAACAACAAAGTGTGCACACTCAACACTAATCATGAGCCTTATAGTGTCTTTCAACTTGAAAAAAACAAAGAGAACCCCTTAAACACATTAACACCAACAACACAAGTGGAACTTGTGCAACAAAAAGAAAAAGAAAAACACATTGACGAAGTCACAAAGCTATTAGAAGATGATTGGGGTTCCTTAGATTTCAAACATACATTCATGGGTTGGTACAAGATCATAAACAAAGAGTCCCATATGGAACACAAAAAATAAGTCATGTTAACACAAAACTCAGAAGACCCTTCGAGCGCATTTGCATAAAATCCAACAAATTACACAACAAAATTTGAAGAACTTAATCATGAACAACCACCTGATCCAAAAGCAATGAAAAAGATTTATGGATGAGGTTATGAACTTAGGAAACAACTTGGATACAATGGAAAAGGATGTGGTTCTAATGAACAAGGTTTTCGCAACCCTATCGATCCTATCATGCAACAAACAACTCATGGTCTTGGTTATTGTGCTTTGATAGAAATCACCAAGCCTTCACTCAATATCAACACCCTCACAAACAATTCATAAAATCCAACCCTAATCATAGTGCATCCTAAACTGATCAACACTCGTGGTCTTGATCATTCTCCTTTGCACACACTCAACCAAACAAACACATCCTTGCTTAATGTCAATGTCATCTCGCAAAACACTAATGATTCAAATTTTTTAGATTTTACACTCCTCCAAATGTGTGAAAAAAATCATGCAATCTAAAGAGTCTTGTGCAAGTATGACATCTTGTACTAAGCAAGAAACATCTTTGTCAGAAACTACATGAACCCCTTCTACCATTGATCAAGAGGGTATCTTGTCGAGACTCCTCCAAGATCAATTGATATCTATCCCTCCAAGAACTTGAAAGAAATCCTATTACATGAAGTCATTTTGTGCCTATCACAAAGTCCATGGTCATTCTACTAATAAATGTAAGGATTTGAGCAGTAAAATCCAACATATTAAGGAGTTTGGTGTTCTTATGTGGGGGCACCTAATTCCTCTAATTGACATTGATTTTCACTCGCACATGCATCTTATCTATCAGTTTAGCTCACCTTTGTCCTACACTAAGTGGGGGTAAGGGGTTAGTTAGCCTTGTCCTTATATGTCACCTGTTATTGCCTCTTTTGGCTAGTCGTTAACCTTTCATGAACATATAAGAGCAAGCTTGGGATGTGGACGATATGACTTAAGTTGGCTTGCATGTGACATACTCCCTTATTAATGATGTAGCTTATAGGAAACATATGACTTGGCATAGGGATTTCTGAATAAGCTCTCATGTCCTCTTCTTCTACTTTAAAGCAATTGCTGACAGTAATGGTGTTAGCAACCACTTTAAAGTGGGGGCATATATTGACACTCACATTTCATTGTGTGATTTTCTTTTTCTTGCGATTGCCTCTCTTGGAAACATTATGTGCAATGTTGCCCAAGATGATACCTTGCACTTGTCCTTTCTTGGAAAGAAGATGTGACCATTTGCAATTTTCTTCTCTTGGAGACATTAAGCAAGATGTTCCCTAAGATGAGACCTTGCATGAACTAATCAAAATCCCTTTGAATAAATCTTACACTGTTTTGCATTTACAATGTCTATGAGTGTCAAGCATACGAAGTTTTTCTTACCTCATAGAGCTTGAAGATCATTCTCGTGTGGCACATTATTAAAGTTATTAGGAGGTATAACTTTGGTATGGTTGAGTGGGAAGCCCATTCTAGGGCATGAATTTTCCCCATAGCCACCTACGTGTGTGTGAGTGCATACCAGCTGTGAGTGTATGTTTATCACCTTTTTGGACTTCTCACCTAATGAATAGCTAAGATTTCCATCGCCTCAGAGTGAGTATACATTTTTGGAAAAAAAACCTAGATTTGATCCACAATGTGTTGGAAAAATAGTCCTAGCTTGATCCACCTTTTTATTTTCTCTTTTTTTCTTCCTTCTAGTTCTTTCCATTGCATGATCATGTATCTTGTTCTGCTACAAAATATTCACCTTGTGCATGTCCTTTTGTGCTTATATTGGCTTGACTTAGGATCTTGGATCTTGGGGACTTGACTGCTTCCTTCATCTTTGTCATCCTAGACCATCGGCATTGGTACAATTGGACACCTTCTTGAGTGTCTACTTTAGTGTGAGTTTGAAGCAAGTTCACCCTCTCACTAAAGTGGGGGCTAATTGTGGACACGGAAAAAGTATCCCTTTTTTCTTGCTTGATATGGGAATAATTGATGACAAATTGGACTTAATGAGGCCTTGATTTGGTGTTGCGAGGTGTTTTTCACATCCACACTAGGTCTTGGACCCTTGCAAACAAAATAAAATGCATTTAATAATGTCTTGTAAAGGTGTTGTAAAGTGTTGTAAATGACTTTCACACTTTTCTAGACTCTTGTTAAGCATCTAAGTCTAATGGACCTATTTTTCCCCTAATTCAATGCTATATAATGTATTTAACTGTATCTTCACATCAATCTAGAAGGCTTGTGAATTAAACTTAACTCTAATCTAGTGTTGTAATGTGTTTTACACATTCACACTAGATGTTATGCCTTTCTAGGCTATGTGGACCTCATTTTAGTGTTGTAAAGTGTATTTAATCACACTTTCACAATGAACTTTGTGTCCCAAGCCCTAATTACCCTTCACATCATCATTAATAGGCCCCTATGACCCCATATTGTGTATCCCAAGGCATAATTTGATAAAATACCTGATGAAATCAACATAAGAACTAGAATTATTCATTCCCCAACAATCCAAATAGCAAAAGGAGCCCTCTAGGACTAAGTCTCTTATTTGGGTGAATAAGTCCTTGCCAGGTGGGACTAAGTCGCCCAGAGTTGCGAATTAGTCCCATTTGCATTATTTTTGAGTTTTGAGCGAGAAAAGTTAGATTTTAAGTTTTATTTTCCTTCATGTTAGCCTTGGGGATCTAATTAATGGGAAAATAAGGTGAATTTATTATAAATACAAGCTTCTAAACCCTAATTCATAACACATTCATTATTCATTCATCACTCATCATGTTCTCAAGTCAAGAAAGTTAGGGTTTTATCATTTCAAGTAATCAAGATAGCTTCTTAATACATTCAAGGGAAAATTCTTCATCATTTGCTACAAAAATTCAAGATAAATCTTCATGGAAAGTCTTTAAATCCATTATTTCATGCTTTATTACATTGTTTCTTCATTTTGGTTTAATTGCGTAGAAGGGGGTTTGAAGTCAAGGAAAACCCCCATGCCCTAACATCCAACATTTCTCTCTCTTTTCTTGTATGTTTGTAGATTTGGGTATCTTGAAGACATAGAAATCATTGAAGAATAGGTTGAAGACTTATTGGAATATTCTTCATTGCAAGATCAAAATATTAAGAAAAAGTCACTTTCAAACCCAAAAATTAGACTTTCAGAAGCAAACACCTATCAAGAACTAAAGTGTAAACCGAGGGATTCCATTCCCCCTTTCAAATTTTTAGAAATATAGAAGTGGACTAAGTCGCCACTAATGGCGAATTAGTCCCACTATACACACCTTTTAGTGATTTTTTCAAATTCAAACACCCATTTGGCTGAAACGAGCTCTGGAGCTATTTTTCCACATCTGGGACTAAGTCATCCAGATTGGCACAAGTGTCCTAGTCAGCTTCTGCAACAGTTTTTTAGGATTCCAGACCTTCATTCCATCCTTTTTCAACCTCTAGGTGCACACATTCTGTTTCATAGCTTTCTGTCTAGTTTTGTTTGTATTCCTAGGTCATTCATCACATGTGTGCATATCACAATGTGTTTTCAAATAACTTGCATTTCAATAGTTTTGCTTTAATAATCAATCTCTTTTATCCATTATTTTTATTTATAACATTAAATTTATATACATTTCATTCATTTTACATTAATCTTGAGTGTAGACATTGCACATTTTCCCCCATCTCTCTCCTTTTTGGTAAAAAACCATAGAAGTGCAAGAAAAGCCTTGGGTGATAAAATATTTGTCCAAAGCTTGAATAGGCATAATCTGTTCCATCAAACTTAGGTGGCTTGTTTAAGGAAGAGCTCTCTTGATTGGCCATTTGTGTTCACAAAGTCAAGGACCTACCCGAACTGGTTAAGCTTCTCCTAGGGAACCTAGGGCTTTAATACCAATTGTTGGAACATAACAATCTATTGAGAGGGGGGGTGAATCAGTAGATACCTATATTTTAGCCTTCTTGTTCTAAGTACAGACACAACTATTAAATCTAGATGTATAGAATAAAACAAAATAGAGACTAATGAGTATTGAGATTAGAGTACTAGGGATAGGTAGTCAATGGGTTGGTAGATTTAGACATTGTATGGAGACCCTATAAATTTCTACCTAAATGATAACAAGTAGTACAAAATTTAACTTTCCCATGTATGTGCTCACTATATCCTCTCTATGGTAATACCTAATATGTTGGGAATTAAGGCACATCTACACTTTGACAATTCCTAAGTTATTTATTTATTATTTTATATAATTTTCCAATGGTTATTTCACATTTATATTATTAATTATTTGTGTTCCTCAAAAGGAGTGTGAGATTTTGAGTTGAAACTTTTACCACATGTCTATGCCTTGAAAAAGAAGTTATTAGCTATCAAAAGATGCTCATTTAGTGGTCTAACATGGAAACCCTATTTTTAAAGATGTTATGGAAAATTCTATGACAAATGTAAGGGCTAAAAGTAGGGGAGATTATTTTGGACATGAGAATAAGTTATGACATGCCTAAAAGAATATTTGCATAAGCTATTGATGATCTATGATGCATGTAAAGGAATATCCTATTTTGTAGGGTTTTCATGGAAACCTATAAGAGGATGTTAATTCATGTAAGAGACCATATTTAACATGTAAGGGTTGTATGGATTTTTACCATGGTATTTTGGAATCTTGTTTTGACCCATAGTAATTTTTTATGGTGGTATTTTGAACTCCCATGAGTCTATATATTGAGGGGTTAAGATAAAATTATGAAATGTTTTATAGGCACATAAATTTTGTTGGATTTGATGTAATATTGAGGAATTTCTATGTATTCTAATCTCTTTGAAGAATAATATAGATTTTACCTCTTTTCTTGGTGGAGTATTTTACCTAAAAGGGTTTTCTCCATGTAAATCCTTGTGTTATGTGTATGGCTCTTGAGTTGTGCTAATCTCTTTGTTGTTAAAATAATTTCTCCATTGATATTATATAGTTTAGTTTTCAGATTTATGCAAGTTAAATTAAAAATTTCACTTGAAATCTCTTCTTCTTCTCAACTTCTTTTGTCATAATAGATGTCTATTGGGTGGGAGTGTGAGGGTTTTTTGCTCTACAGTTGGAGTTCTATTTTGAATATTTTTGTTTTTAAGAATAATGGTGCATCTACATCTCAGTTAGACATTGGGAAGTTTAATGGATCTAAGTATGAACTATGAAAGCTAAAAATGGAGGATCTCATTGAAGAAAGAGATCTATGGGTGGCTTCAAAAAAAGAAAAGAAACCTAATGCAATTAGTCAAGATGATTGAGAGAAGATGGAAAAAAGTCATGAGGTACTATTTAGTTATGTCTTACAAATTTGGTCCTACTAAATGTGTCTAAGAAAGATTGAATTTACTTTATGGAAACAATTGGGTGAGATTTATCAAGCCAAGAGCCTTGTGAAAAAACTATATTTGAAAAAAGATATTGTCTTCTCTTAAAATGAAGGTGAATCCATTGTTGAGAATTTAAATGTTGGAACACAACAATCTACTAAGAGGGGGGGTGAATTAGTAGATAACTATATTTTATCCTTCTTGTTCTAAGTACAAACACAACTCTTAAATATAGATGTGTAGAATAAAAAGAATAGATATGTAAAACACATGTACATGAAAGATCAACACATAACAACAAATATATGTGGAAAACCAAAGATGGTACGAACCATGATGAGAAAATACTATTAGGAGCTACTTTCCTAATCCAAACTCACAATGAAATCCTCTATTACAACTTTTAAGGGCACCAACCCTAAAGAGACTCCTATCCCCTAAATTGAGCACTGAATCAGTTATTTGATGGCACCAACCTATCAGATTTACATGTAAGGTGATTACAATTTGTTCCTAAGAAACTCTAATCAATGTTATAGCTTTCTTTGTAACTACTCAACTATTTGTTGCTGCCACAACAACTCTCTTCACTACTTTGCACCCAACTTCATCAAATTTGTTCCTCTCTTTCTTATTTAGTGCATTCTTGATTTTCCTTAATACACCATTGTACCTTCCTGCATCTCTCCTTTTGTATTTTTTTGTACTCTCAGTTTGTCTTAGGAGCTCATAATAACTACAACACACCAACATATCTTCCTTTTTTCTCGTAGTGCCATTTTTACACAATTATCATGTGTTTTGATTAGTTCCAATCAATCATAATTTCCTCAAGATATTCCACCATAATATGACCCTCTGTTAGGGTTTTGGATATCTTCTTCACTATCCTCTAGTTTCATTGAGCCACACAACATTAACTTCTGGTGCATAGAATTCTCCTACATTTTCCAAACCCTAAGATCTGATATGTAGTAAATGACTTCTTCTAAATCTCCAATCTGATCTTGATCCTTGTCTCTATGGCCATCTATACTGTCATTTTGTGCATCAAATCACATTACACCTATTGTTGAAGTAGGTAGACCAATAAATTTTCATCTTCATGTTGGTTTGTAGGTAAAATATTATTTACACATAATTAGCCATTCGTGATCACCTTGTTCAAATCTGAGTCATCAATCTCCTACCTTCGCACCACGATCCTGCATTCTTCATTCACCGTATCAAATTTAAAATAAAACCATTTGATGAAGGGTCTTAAAATATCCTCTGTTGATCCATCACACCCATTACGTATCGCCAAAACCATTAGAATAGTTGCATCAATTTCCGCAATGTAGCAATCACTATTGGATTAGCTATCGATTAATCTATGCCATCCCCCACAATCTCCTTAATACTAATAAAAAGACCACAAGATCTTTGTGAGATGGAAATATTGTGCCATGTGTCTTTTACTAATGTCATGATCCACTTTAATAGTTATCACCCAACCATTCCAATAGTTTCACTTCAGAACAACGATGTGAAGTGATGATGCCATGTGAACATGCAGTTCCCACCAAGGTTCAGTTTTCCATCAACGTGCATCATTCGATCAACTTTATTTGATCTACATAATTAACCACTCCCCCATAAGGTTTGAATGAGTCCCACCACATGTTCCACGGCCTAGAAATCACCATCAGATCTTCCACCTCAACTTGATCACCACCATTGATCAACTTCATTCTGTCAACTATCTAGGGTGACATCATACTTCATTAACTTTGTCTACTGCCACTATAGGTACCACTATCCTCATCAATGATTATACTTTTTCCACTATGGATTACTTTCCACCAATCCTCACTTCCCTATGAGACTTAGTTGGGATCCAACATAGACTCAACGGGATGGTGGGGAGACCTTTAGATCTTGTAGTCTCAACATCGTTGATCCTGCCAAAAGGAAATATTTGAACGAGACTTAGGAAATATTAAGTGCCACAAATATTTGCTCGACTGTCGGTAATTGCTAGATGAAAGGGTTCAGTTTCCCAAATTATGTAATAGGATTAAGTTATCAATTAAGCTACCTACAACCATCAAACATAGGTCACCATAAAATTAGAAACTTTATTCTAATGCCATGACTATATGTTCCTAGGGTTTAAGTAAAAAACTCTAATTCTAGTTGAGAGCACAAGTAATCCTTTTTTGAGCATAGCCTTCAACCTCTTGTCCTGTAGAAAACATTTTTGAGTTACTCTAAGAAAGCCCATGTCGAATTTGAAATCAAAATTTTCTTTTGAGTGCTGAGAGAATTTACTACAACATCATGACAAAAGTGCATGACAACAATGCAATATTTTGAGCAATATTTACAGCCTTCACGCCATCTTCCATATCCACAATACACCATCTTCCACAAACATCAATGACAACATTTTGACATCAATGCTAGCTCTCCTTTATGCAGGATCAGTTCCATCTCACACCTGATCCCCTTTTGACATCAATGAAAATAATATGCTAACATTGAATTCGTTTAATTTGATTTTGAATCAGTTAACATCTATAGATGTTAAAATTGAGGAAGATATCAAATGCATTTTTCTTCTTTGTTCTTTACTTGAGTTATGGAAAAATTTCATTCTTTCTATTACTTCCAACCATGAAGATCCCAAGATGGATGCAATTGTTGCAACTTTGTTATCATAAGAAATGAGGAATATGGCTATGGATAGCTTAATGGATGCTCTCAATGTTAGGGGTAGGCCTAAATAAAGAGAACTAATAGGATATTAGGGGCCTAAGTACAATTCTAAAGGTCATTCTAAGAATCCTAGAAAGAAGAATAAAGAAAAGTGTTGGAACTATGAGAAAAAAGGACATGTGAAGGAGTGGAAATAAAAAGAAATAGTGGGATTCCGCTAGATAAATATCCTCTAATGAAGGTGGTGAAGTTTTACTTTTTTCTTGTAATTTTTTTGATGAAAATTGGTTGGTTGAATTAGGATGCTTGTATCACATGACTCCTCATAAGGAGTGGTTTTCTATATATGAGAAATATGATATAGGTAATGTCTACATTGGGAAAAGACTACATATTTGACTGTTGGATGTGGTAATGTATTAATGTGCTTTGATGATGGGAGGATTAAATCCCTCATTGGTATTTTACATATTCTTGGTTTAGCTAGAAATTTGATTTCAATTTCAAAGTTGAATGATTTGGGAATGAATGTAATGTTTAGTAAGCATAGTTTTAGATTAGTGAGAGGAATATTGGTGGTAGTGAGGACAACTTGGATAGGAATTGAAATAAGGATAAAGATAACCCTAGGATTAAAGTGAAAAACCTAATATTCAAATTTTTGTGTGTGTTGTGGGTTCTTTTTCTAATGTTTCATTAAGATGGAGATCAACAAGATGATTAGATTGACTTTCAACCATGGAGGTAAGCTAATTAGACATGGATTTTCATCTTTTTGAGTCTTGGAATGAATTGGAATTGATTTATCTTGATTAACCTAATTAGACTATATTCCCTAATATTAAAATGCAATATTTTGACAATTGACAAACTGCAATAGAGATTTACAAGAAGACCTAGGAAGGGAAGAGTGCTATATACCCGCCTTGAAAGTTTGGTGTTTGTATGAATATGAGGATAGAGTTTCCCAAGGGCATATGGTTCCTTGCATACCTTTTGTAAAGCTATTTTTGTGGTCCTCTAATATCAAATTCAAGATCCCTATTTTTTCTTGCAGACTTGTCAAATCATTGTCGAATAATTCTATAGGTGAGTTTCTATGAGTTGACAAGGTGTAGGGATTTGAATATAATAATATTCAAATAAATGATCTTCAACCTTCCTTAAATATTCTCAAAACTTGAAACCTACACATTCAATGAAAGGGAAAGGGTTGTGCCATTTAGGGTCTTTCCTTAGTCAAACCCCATATTAGTGTTTCCACTTCCACAATGGTAATGCCAATGATAAAATGATAATTGATAGGAAGGAATGATGAAACAAAAAAGTGATACAACTCACCACCCTTTAATGGATTTCTTGAAGGACTAAAGTCACAAAAATCACTTCAAGGTCTTGTATCTTACTTGTTTGATTGCTTTACTTACTTGGAAACCTACAACAAGGGTTAGCCCTCACAAACAATGATAACATAAACACATATGAATTCACATAAGATTTGACATGATGTTAGGATCTTGAATTGCTGTAATAAAGCTCTAAAATTCTTCTCTTGACTTGCTTGATAGTTCTCTTAATATTGAATTGTTTCTAGGTAGTTTCATTTAATCTTGAAATGATGAAATAACTAGGTATTTATAGAAATTTATTCAATTTCATGCAGATTAGATCCTAATAACCGATATTTGCAACTTGAATTTCAAATGTTAAAATTTCAAAACTAACATATTCAAGTTTGGATCTTGATAAAATAGGGGGAATAAGGCATCCAAGGGAATCCTAGTCTTGGCCCTATTTTCTAGATTTTAGGTGTTGGGAGAATACATTAAATAAATGCATTTTTTCAATGCTTGCAATTTGATGGAAAATGATAAAAATAGGCCTCAAAATGCATAATTTAGGAAATTAGGGGCTCAATTAGTCCCAATAATTTAGGGGGAAAAAACATAGTGAAAAATTGTTACGAGTGACAATTTATGACACTACATTTAGCCCCCACTTTAGTGAGAGTATGAACTTATGCTTAGACTCACACTAAAGTAGAAAAATCTATGTGAAGAGGGGTCTGATTGTCCAAATGTTGAAGAGATAGGATGACTAAGGATCTATGGGGAGTGCACAATCTCCAAGGATCCAAGATCATATGACAAGACAACATAAGGAAAATGGAACACACACATATATGAAATGCAACAAGAAAACATACAAAAACATACGTAATATCAAAATAAGATGCTAAAAGGAGGGTATGGATAATCACAAGCTAGCAAGTTGTGTTATGCTCGGATCCAAGCCAAAGGCATTCATGACTCACACAATAGAAAAGTTTGATATTTTCTCAGAGAATCAAAAATAGAAGGCACCATGGGCTAGCGAAGTCTGATATTCATTAGGTGAGCCCCCAAGAAAAATAAGAAGCACACAAGATCTAGTGAATTCCTCTATTCACTAGGTGTGTACTTATGAAAAAGTATAAAAATGAGAAACATAAAAGATCTAGTAAAGTCCACTATTCACTAGGTGTGCATCCATTCCAACCATACCCAAAATTATACTCCTTGATAACTTTGATAAGGTGCTACAAATATGATCAAGATGTTTAGCCAACACATCACTAAGTTCCATCACCTGTGAATAAAGTGAAGCAAAAAAATTCCAGTATGATGCCCCTCTAAGTCCAACGCGTGTGAAAAAAGTGAAGAAAAATAATGCCAATGTATGCCCCCACCTTAAAGAAACTGCTAAACACCATGTTGTGAGCATTTGATTTAAGGTATAAATGATAAATTCCATACATAAAAAGGTCATAAGAGCCTATTTGGAAAGACCTATTCCAATTATATGTTTGCAAATAAAGCTACCTCATGATAAGGGGTCACCCCCAAATGCAATACCATAGAAAATATAAAATCTAAACATAGAAAAGATCCATGAATCCAAGATCAATATACATATTTTCTACAGTGATATAATAGAGCTCAAAACTAACATCATTCCCCAAATACTCAAGGAAGAAAAAAACACAATAGAGGAATGACACATAAAATGAAAAGTAAGAAAATTTTGGGTCAACATGGAAGATACATAAATGTCTCAACACCTTGCATCATCCCCAAAAGGAAAATACAAGACAAAAACAAAAGACAAAGTGTACGAAATATAGAAGAATGGAGAAACAAATAGAATAAGGTCACATCATATTCATTTCCTTTGCATCCTTGCACCAATAGAGAAATAAGGGTCATCCAAAGAAAACTCACAAACACAAAGGCACGCTAAGAAGCACAACATGGGATATCACATCACATGCAAGCAAACAAAAAGAACACATAAAGCGAAAAAAAGGAGTACTACACATGTGAGACAACCTAAAGAAAGTTGTCTACATCCCAATCTTACTCCTCATATAGGGGAGGTAGACAACTAGCCAAAGGGACTACAACAACTAGGAGCATCTCTAGGTTCAACACATGGTGGGTCACTCTCATTAGGAGGATCATCACGGTTGCCCCTATCTAAATTCATATATGTTGAAAACAACACATTTAGCTCACTATGCATTTGTTCATCGATTTTAGCAATTTCATCTTCATCATCCAAGTTAATCACAATAGGAGGTTTATAACAATGGTAGTTGTATGTTCTTGTTTCACTTCTTGTTTCCATTCTATGTCTTATTTTGGTGAAAGTTGTAATTATTCTTGATTTTTTTCAGAGACGTTTGATTTTGAGGTGTTATTTTATTCTTTTCTTTCAATTGATGAGCAATAACACGACATCTATGCCTATGCTCTTTAGCATTTTAGTTTCTTTTTACATGCTTTTCAATTTATGATCGGGTAGGATCGGGTTTCTCAATCATCGATCTCTTTTCTTCCCTAATGGAGGAACTAAAGGAACCACCTGGGGTTGAGAAACCACTGTCTCTTTAGGTCTATACACTTGTTTTACCTTTGGTGGCACAAAAGGAATAACTAGATTATATCTTGGTCTTTTATACAATATGGGTGGAGGAACTATGACATATTTACCCTGGTTACTTATAAGGGTCTTTTCTTTAGGTATGGGTTCATCCATAATTGGTGGTGGAGGAGGAACATGCATACTCTTATCATTTTCAGGAATATTGGTAAGAGATAACTCTGTTATCCTTTTTTCCTTAAACTTTTGGTATGACCTAAAAAAGAAATTCTCATGAGGATTAATAGGTTCCATAGGTTGAGGCCAAAATAAATCCAATGAAAAGTTCCCATGGGAGGAAAAAGGATTAAATCCACTATGATGCACTATAAATTTTTTATTTTCAAATGGGAACTTTACGCACTTATGAATAACTGATGGAATGAAATCCATGGAGCGTAGCCATCGGTAGCCTAGCTTCACATGATTCTGATGTCAGGATGATGGAGAATGATACATCTATTTTCTTTGGTCCAACTTGAAGAGGAAGAGTGATCAAAAATATTGTAGGGTGAGAAAAACCATCATAAGTTTTCAACCATTCTTTCGATTGTTCATAAGAATCTTGATAAATTTCAAGCACAAACAATAATTCCTCTATGATCACATTCTCTACACACAAGATCAATAAGTATCCTAGTTGTAGGATTGTCAGTAATATGTTTGGTGATATAGAGAGGACCATTAAGTGCATGTATGGATGCATCAATATGGGTGAAAGCAATGTCAAGTAACAAAGTGGTTTGGTCCTTACGAGGTTGAACTTCTATGAGAGTGACCATGTCTTGTTATCCATCCCCATCATTACTCTTATCATTATTTGTGTCATCAGTCTTATCAATAAATCTCTTCATTCTTAACATCACAAGCTTGTACAAAGTTGGATGAATGGTTTGGCATTGGATTGCTAAAGATTTGCAACTTTTGATTAGGTGGGGAAATAGAATTATTCCCTTGATCATTAGCACCACCCAACTAGATGTGATTAGAATTGATGAGGTCTTGCACTTGATGTTTAAGATACATGCATCATTTTGTATCATTTCCACTTGTGCGATGATATTGATAAAAGTCATTTGGATTGTAACTTGGAGGTAGATGTTTGGTTGTGTGTATAGGTCTAATTGGAGGCAACCATATTAAGTTCTTATTCAAAAGTTGTAACATAATTGAATGAAGGGAGTCAAGTAATTGGGTAATTTGTTTATCTCATGATCTAAATTGGTACAGGGTTGAACTTATGGCAGCAACTTGAGGTTCAATGTGGTTGGTTGTTTGAGGTGTATGCATATTGATAAAGTTGTTGTTTTGATTATTGAATGTTTGATAGTTGTTTTGAGGTACAAATTCATATTTTTCAATAGGAGTTGATGAATATGTCTCTTCAACTAACTAACTAAATTCTAATAATCACAAAGGGTCATATATAGGTGTATAAAGGATGGATATTTCATCAACAAGATTTTATCTCTTATGCCAGATTACAAAATTTTAATGAAAACTCTTTGAACATATGCATCAAGAAGAGTAAGATTGATTTGTGAGTAAAGCAACTAATAACACCCTATAAAGTATGTCACCTTTTCATTTTTTCTTTTGTTTGCATCAAACTAAATCAGTTAATCTAATTTTAGGTCCAAGGTTTACTTGGAAATGTTGGAGAAATCCCTCAACAAGTTCATTGAAATAGTGGATTAAGTTATTCAACAATGAACATAACCATTCTAAATCCATGTCTTTTAATGGCCTAGGACAAATTTTAGCCAGGAGTATATCTTAAAAAATGAAGTCACTATACAAGGCTATATATGCTGATATATGATTGGTAGGGTCTCCTTTACCATTGTACTTGTTAAATAGGGATATATCTATGTTTTGTGGTATAAGATTTTTTGAAATTTCAAGTGATAATGGGATTCTTTTGACATATTGCAATGGATGTCCATTTTCGTTATAATTTAATATGGATATTTGTTGTTGAAGTGAGGTTACATTTTGCAATAGTTGGTTAATGACCGAATCATTGGTTGACATGTTTTGGGAATGTGGTGAGTATAGAAAAATTGTGTATGTTCTTGGTGGACTACTATGTTACAAATTTATGAGGGGATGAAATTTGGGGTGTCACATGTGAGGACCCAAAACCATAAGGATTTTCAGTGGAAAGGAATAATGTTGGAGTTATACCAATGCTTATTGTATTGTTGAGGTGACTGTTGGATTTGTGTATGTTGGAATAGAGGCTATAGTTGTAGGGAGGGAGACATGATTTCCTCCTTGACTTTGAGTACACCCCAAAGCTTGAGCGCAACTAGCCATTAACATCAACTATAGGGGCTAGGCTATACAAAACCTCTAATCCTTGAGTGTCACTAATCAATTTCCTCATGTTATCTATTATAGGGGCCGCTATGCTAGCTAGATATTCGATACTCACATAGTATTAAAGTCCTTCTAGGTCTTTATCCAATTGTTTTAGTTTTTCTTTGAGAACATGGGTAACAATAGTCTCAACATCCGTAAAAATGGTTGATTGTAAGGTTTTCATTAGTATGGTAACATCAGGGATAAAGTCTAAAATGGGTTGAGTATTGACAACATTTTGCATGAAAGAGTTGGAAGACAGGATCCACAGTGGATGTAACAACATTGTGGGATGCCATAAGTCTACAACTAAATCTCATTGAAGTATTGGCAATAAGACACTAGGTTGTGAAGCTCATGTGAGTTTAAAAACACTAAGTGTACCCAAAATGGACATTAAACAATCAAATAATTACAACAAAACAAGAAGAAACCAAAGTCAGACAACAAAAGCAGACATAAAACACACAAAAATGTGAGAATTTTTTTTTTTTAGACAACAAGAGGAAAAATCTTCCCAAGGGTGCCTATGTCTTAGATAGGTTGTTAGGAATTTTAAAGTTCAACTATGTATAATATTGTTCAGGGTTTTTGAATTTGGTTGTAAACAGGTTTGACAGTGAATATTTTTTAGAATTTACTCAATTTATGCCAATGCAAGTGTGTAACAATGTGTGAACTATAAATGACAATTTGGAATGCAATTTTTCTGATCTAAAATATAAAAATTGACTGATTATAAGATGTCTAAATCTGAAAATGATTATTTTGATGCAATTTTGAAATAAAATAATGCAAAATTTTCACTTTTTTGAGCTATATGAAAGATGCCTAAATGAATGCAATTAAGAATTCAAAAATAGAGAGATGCAAGTGAAAATAGATTGAAGACACAAAGATAGAGAATTATGCAAAAAAAATTTGATCCAAGTGCACAAGGAAAAAGGTGCCCAAGGGTGTCTATGTCCTTAATGTGGTGTTTGAAAATTGAAAAATTGGATGTTTATTATATTTCCTAAGTACTTTGTTTTGGTGTGCAAATAGTTTTGAAAGTCAATATTTCTCCAAAGTTTTCTCAATTTAAGATAATGTGACTCAAATGAAAATTTGCAACAATTATTGAACAACAAATGACAATTATGAATACAATTTTCAATGTAGATCTAACCTAAATGACTAAAATAAACCTTAATGCTTGAAACTATGATGCAATACGATATACATTTTTTTGATTTTTTATGTCTTTTATGATGCAAAAATGAAACCCTAAATGAACAATGCAAAACAATGCAATGAAAACTTAGATATAGGGTGCAGTTTTAGAAGGTATATAATGTTAATAGGTTAGGTTCACCAAAATGAAACAAGAAAGAAGAGAACCTTAGGCTTAAAGTGAAAAACCTAGGATTCATTTTTTTTCTTTGTGTTGTGGGTTCTTTTTCTAATGTTTCATTAAGATGGAGATCAACAAGGTGATTAAATTAAATTTCAACCATGGAGGTGAGCCAATCTGACCTAGATCTATATCTTTTTGAGTCTTGGAATGAATTGGAATTGATTTACCTTGATTAACCTAATTAGACTATATTCCCTAATATGAAAATGAAAGATTCCAACAATTAATAGACTATAATAGATATTTGCAGGGAGATCTAAGAAAGGAAAAGTGTTGTCTACCTAGCCTAAAAGTTTGGTGTTGGTCTGAATACAAGGACATAGTCACCCAAGGGCACTTAGACCCTAATCTCATCACACCCTTCAATGAGTGTGGCACAAAAACAAATGTAATAATACAATCTCTCCAAAATCAATAACACTTGAATCCATAATGCATAATATCACCTTTTATGAAGTACCATCTATTCAAAACATTCAAAAGCATTCATCACACCCTCCAATGAGCATGGCACATAAATCAATGTAAAAATATACATTTTTCCCAAAATCAATGAAATTTTCCCACAATGCATAATTTCAAATTTCATGAGGTTCCATATTTCCAAAATATCAAAATTCATTAATTTTCATACAAAAAATTTAAATTTTATTAATATTTTTACAAGGTAAAAACGTAGTTTTTACTCAAATCCACCATTAATTTTTTTTCATTTTTTTTTCAAAATTAAAAAATATAAAGATACCCTATTGCTCTAAATATGCCCAACAACACACTTTTCACATAAAATTCACATTTCCCAAAAAATTGGGTAGTATGTCCCCCATATTATGGAAAATTCTAAAAAAATTAATAATTTAACAATAATTTAAGCAATGGATTTTCATGAAATGAAATGTGTTGGGAGGTGTCTACACTTCCCCGATCCTATTCCAATATTCATACTTGAAATGAATTGGATAAATTAATTTAAACAAATTAAATACCTCTTTCACAATTAAATTTTAAAATCAAGAGCACGTCCTGCACACCAAGCAAGAGCTTGCAAGCATTGACATGCAACATCACCTATTGATTTTTAATCCAACGAATCCAACATCATTTAATTCTACCATGGAATGCACTCCCAATACATAATTCAATTTTTCACCAAAAAGAGGGTTTTTATCTCACAAAATTTACTCCCAAAATAAATTACATAATGAAACAAAACCCCCTTTTTCCTTTATACCCTTTTTCCAATTTCAAATTTAATAATATAAATTTCATTTTTTATTCCTTTAATTCCCAGTTTTCTCAAATCCCAAATAATAATTTATATTCAATCCTAAATAACATTAATCCTTTATGTTCATGATTTAAATCTATATAATCACATCTGTTTAAATTCATGAAAATTAGAATTGAAATAGGATAATTTAAATCATGCATAACTCACAATTCCAAACCCAAGAAATTTTCTCAATTTAAATTAAATAGTAACTCACTTTCATTTCTATTTTCCCCTTTCCTGAAACAGAGAGATATTTTAATAATAAATATAAAAATTATTTAAATTCCTAATATTTCATTTATTAGAAAACATGAAATTTAAACCATTAATTAAATCAAGACATTTATAGGTTGTTCATGTCATATAGAGATTCTGGATTAACTCCTAACTCAGATTCAAGTTCACATAGTGTCAATTATAACATATACCATACTCAAATCGAGTATGATAAGGGATGACTATGAAGGGGGCCCAATGTGACATTCAAATTAACCACTGTTGGGGAAATAAATCAAACCTATGTATCTATAGGGAGGAATAAGCCTAAACCTGTAACCATTCAATGCATGCAAAGAATACGTGTTCAATGTATATATAGTCAAAGCACAACATAATCATCCCAATGGATTCTAATAGCATAAGCTTAAAATGACATCTGGACATCCATCAAATAAATACTTAAATAAATCATTCATTTTGAACATTCATAATCATGATCACATTTAATCATAGCATAAATAATGCATTTCACTAAACTAAAGCATAAAAATAAACCAATCATTTAACCACACAAAATTCCACCAATCAACATGTTGAGGAATCTCATCTCAAACATGAAATTATTCATACACATCAATCATGAGGAAACAGTGAAGCTAAAGCACCAATCTCACATTAACAGGAAGCAAATGGGAGGGTCACTACACTCAATCTCCTCTCTAAACTATTATAGAATTGAAACTAATACAATAAAAAGTATACACATTAATACATAGAAATTGAATTATATAATGACATATAACACAATAATCACTTAACACATACTCATAATCACTCTGAACTAATATTTTCCTCTCTTCGTCCATAATAGGGGTATGTTCATGAACTAGAGTTGCGAGGCCTTGTGGCAAGTATTATAATATAAATTAAACTACTGATGAATATCATTCAAATTTTCACTAATAAGCATATAAAACAATAAATATAACATAAAATTTACTAATTTGGCCCATTCTTATGTCAGAGGGATCAAAGATGATACTGTTTTGGAAACACCGTGCTCTATTCTACTATGAATAATAAGAGGAGTATCAATTGATGTCATCATTTGAAAATTAAACATCATTATTAAATTTCCAAAATATACCTAACATTATTTTATAAACATATAATGATTAAAAATACTCAAGATTACCTTAATGTAAGATGTATGACCACTTTGATTGATAGGTGTTGATGTCAAAGGTATAACATTAACTTGTTCAACATGGATAATGTGAGTTTTAAGATTACTATTTATGTAAGATTAAATTGTTCACATGCACTATATTTATTATTTCTTTACTAGTTTCATACTTGTGGACTCAACATCATTGTATAAGCGAGAGGTGGAGGGCTGCTAGATAGAGGGTGAAAACTGTGACCATAAAATTTTATTACAATCAATATATTAATTTAACTATTCTTATATAAATCAAAATGAATATAATAAATTCAATTTGACATTGTTCAAATTTACTTGTCTATCAATGTCAAATGTTTGATCAAGTAGCTCATCTGTCATGACAATCTGATCCAATATAGATGTGTCTTGTTGTTATTCATGTGCATCTTGATCATCCTAAAACCTATAAGCCCAAAGAGACCCACAATTTCAACATAAGTGAGGTGAAGTTCAAGACTCAGAAAAAATTCCCACACCACCCTTGTTAGAGGCCTAGCATGCTATTAAATGGTCTAAGTGAGTGATCTAATGGAATATAGGTATTGACCTCAAAACCCTCCTTCAAAATGGAAGGGACAATGATATGCTCAAAAATTGATTTAACAAGGGGTATTGGTACAACGACTACCTATCATAGTCTTGTTTTGGCTCAGAGAAGAGGGTATAGGAAGATTTGGTTGCAGGGTGATTCTCTAAACATTATTAATAATTTGAAGAATTTATCTCCTCCGTCTTGGACAATTGAGGCCTTGATCAAGGATTCCATTGAAATTATTAAATCCTTTGATAATGTTTATATTTCTCATATTTTGAGAGAGGGAAAGAAGTTAGCTGATTTCTTCACTAACTTTGGTGTTAGAGATAGTAAGGTCTAGGATATAAATGACCCCATCCCTTATGAGGCAATGACTATTGCTATAAATGAAAGTTAATTTATTCTTTAAGGTGTGCACATCCTTGCTCACGTGCTTGAATATCATTAGTAAGGATGGTATGGTTATGATTTTGAGGAAAAGTTGTCATATGGCACAAAGTTTGAATTCATTATGGTATGTATGTCCTGTGGTTGCCTTCACACAGATTTTGGGTGTTAGCCGCATAAGCTTCTAGAGTCTTCTATTGGATAATTCAGTTCTGAGTGGTGTCTGCTAATTCCTTCTGAGTTTCCTGTTGAGTGCTTGGTCTCTGTTTTCCATCATCATGGGTGGGGATAAAAATCATGTCGAGCCCAAATCCTATGATACTACTAAGCAAAGAAAGGAAGTGTGAGAGATTTTAGAAAAGGGTGGTTTAACTCCCTTCATGGAGAAACTGCATGGTAATAATCCTCAGGTTACTGAATTAGTTGAGAAAGGGTGGAAAGGGAGAACCCTGGACTTGGGTGGTAGGGAAATTGCGGTGGATGAGGAATTCATAGCCCATATTACTGGCCTATCAATTAAGGGTATGAAGGTGTACATGGATAAGAAAGAATCACTGGCTGCAATGTCCCTTTTCTTTAAGAAGAATGGGAGTGATGACTTGAAGCATGTGAAGAGTGGTGGGTATCTGAGGAGTTCCTTGAAAGCTCTCTAGTGGGATGTTGTCGAAGAAATCATGAGGTATGTAACCCTGGAAGGAAGGTACACGGTCATTAAAAATTACCATTTTCCATTACTTAACCATTTTAGGCACAAGAAATGGGTGTCATTTCCCTATTATTTGCTGGTGTCGATGGACTATGGGATTAAAGAGCATAGGAAGAATCCAAAAAACCTTGTCCTACATTCGGGGTTGATTCTTTTGATTTATGAACTTGTTAAAGCTCATGATGTCTAGAAAACTCTAGTTACTCTGAAGGATATTTTTGCTAAAGCTAGGGAGGGTTATGAAACTGAGTCGGGTGAGGAAAGGGCTTCTAAGAAATCGAGGAAGAGGAGGCTTATTTTAAATAAAGATTCTAAGTTGGATAGGGATGATGATGTTGAATGTGTCCCAGATTCGTATGCCTCTTTGGAGGAGGGCCCCATATCCCCTATTCAGGGTAAATCTAGGAAAAGGAAAATGGATGAGGAAGTGGGTTACACGACTTGCTGCTACACCCTTAATATTAGTGTACATCGAGTTATGAATAGTCGGCTTGTGGCTATATTAACTCTTTATTAAGTCATATTATCATTAGTATATTGTTATTTAGTTGTTTAGGTTGGCCTAAGACTTATATAGGTGTGTCTAAGTCGGCCTAGGTGATATCCTAGGAATAAATAGGTATATATAGGAGGCTGTGAGTCTTGTTTCATCATCAAGTTGTGAAGCGTGTCCTTATTAGAGATATTTGGAGGTTTTCCCCCTTGAAGTGGCTTGTTATTCTCAATTATTATAAAGTATTTTCAGTATATTTCATATCATATTCTTCTATTATGCAATTTATTTCCTAACAAATGGTATCAAAGCATGATCTTGGCACCATAGAGGCAAGGTTTTTCTCAATTTTGGAGGCGATTTTGGGAGAGCATATCTTTTAGATTTTGGTGAATTTTTTTTTAATTTTTAAAGGGTTTTTGAAAAACATATTAAAGAAGCTAAAATACAGATTTCAAAATAATTGGAGCATAATTAAGTGAATTATTGCATAATTAGGGTTTTTGCACATTTTTTTTGGAATCTGCATATTTCATGCATCTTGTCGAATTGGAGTCTGATTTTTATTGGGTTTTTGAAGAAATACTAAAGGATATTACATTAAAATATTTAGAGAATTTAAGTTTAATTTGTGTGATTTATTTCAAAATTAGTGGTTCCCATCATGATAGGGCCTGCAACAAGGGGCAAAAAGAATGTTGTCACTTCGGGGAAGACTCCTGATAAGGATGGGGTAATGATAGAGGATATTAATCCTAATGAGGAAATTAGTAAGGTCAAGGAAGAAATTTCCTCAATGAATTTGGATATGTGTGACCTAAGAGGAGATATATCAAACATACGAAACATGTTAATCACCTACATGGCTGAACCAAGAAAGGAGTTCTCAGGTGACCAAGGTGAAAATTCTAGGTCAGCTACCATTAACACAAGCTTTAGTACTCCTATGGGATCTATGAATTTATTTACAAAGGTGGATATGCACAAGTTTGATGGCAAGGATCCTCTAACATGGATAAACCAAATGGAGATTTTTTTTGAAGTACACCAAATCCCAAATGGAAAAAAAGGTTACAATGGCTTCCCTATATCTAGAACCAGATTGATTCATTTGGTATCATTGGCTTTGCACTAATCGAAGGAAAAAAGGGGCTCACCATATCATGGTCAATTTTTATGGAGGAACTCCAAGCACAATATAGCAATAACGTGATAGATAACTTCTTCAGCTGGCTGGCTAAACTTCAACAAATAGGATCAGTTAAGGATTATATTCAGCAATTCCAAAATCTATCCTTAAGAGTGGATACAATTATAGAGGAAAACTTGAATGATTTATTCTTTGGGGGTCTCAAGGATCACATTCAACATGAGGTATGCATGTTTATCCCTAGCTCCATAAATGAGTCTTTTATCTTAGCACATAGTGTAGAGGAGAAGTGTTTGATTCCTAAGAAGCAATGGGCTAATGTGACAAGAGAGAAAGGATATTCAGCACAACCTACTAGGTTGACTCCACAAAAAATTGAGGAGAAAAGAGAAAAAGGGTTGTGTTTCAATTGTGATAGGAAATATAGTCGAGGACAAAAATGCAGTGAAAATAAATTGTTCTATATTAAAGGTCCAAGTGAGGAAGAAGAGGAGGAACCCATACTAGAGGATGAAAGGGAGTCAAATGAGGAATCACATGATTCTCAACCAATCATTTCTTGTCATGCAATCTCAGGTTTCAGTGCTCCACAAACTCTCAAGGTGGTGGGGTTCTTAAAGAAGCAGAAGGTAACATTGTTGATAGACTCAAGTAGTATTCATAATTTCATCAACAAAAAGTTAGCTACTCGTCTAATTTTTTTATATATCCAACTCCAGAGTTTCAGGTTTTGATTGTAGATGGTGGTACAGTTAGTTGTTTAGGGAAGTGTCATAGCCTTAAATTATCCATGGGATATTATCAACTTGATACCCCAATGTATGCGATATTCATGGGTGCAGTTGATATTGTTTTGGGAGTACAATGGCTTACTACATTGGGAATGATTGAGATTAACTTCCAAGAACTATTCATGATATTTCAATCAGAAGGAAGGGTAGTAGAGATAAGGGGGTTGAAGGAAAAATCCCCACAAAAGGTAAGCTCTCATCAAATGAAAAAGTTGCTTAAGAAAGGTGTGGATGGATTTGTGGTCCAGCCATGTTCATTAGAAGTCTCTCAATCTAATGCTCCTACTCATCCAGATTTGCAAGCTATAATTGATCATCACTTAGTTGTTCTTGGAGATATTCCTCAAGGAATTCCTCCTAAGAGGGATCATGATCATGCCATATAGTTAGTCCAAGGGATCCAACCACCGAACATCATGCCTTACAAGTATCCACACATACAAAAGAGTGAGATAGAAAAAAATGTTGAGGAGATGCTAGAGGTAGGAATTATCAGGCATAGCCAAAGTGCTTACGCCTCACCTGTGGTGATGGTATGTAAGAAGGATGATACTTGGAACATGTGTCTAGATTATAGAGTGCTCAACATGTATACCATTAAAGATAAGTTTCTTTTTCTAGTCATTGATGATTTGCTAGATGAATTGAATTGATCTATGTATTTTAGCAAGTTAGATCTTAGATCTAGTTACCACCAAATTTAGATTAAGGAGAAAGATATTTGTAAGAAAAAAATTTGGATTCATGAGGGTCATTATGAATTTTTGGTGATGCCATTTGGTCTTACCAATGCACCATCTACATTCCAAAGCTTGATGAATTCCATTTTTAAGAAGTTCTTGAGAAAGTTTGTGTTAGTATTCTTTGATGATATATTGATTTATAGAAAGACTTGGGAAGAACATTTGCAACATATGGATCAAGCATTAAAAATACTTGAAGATCATAAACTCTATGCTAATCCATCCAAGTGTGCTTTTGGTCTTACAGAGGTGGAGTATTTGGGACACATAGTTTCACATGAAGGTGTAAAGGTGGACCCTAACAAAATTAAGGATATCATGGAATGGCCTCTTCCAAAAACCATTAAGAAACTGAGGGGTTTCTTGGGATTGAAAGGATACTATAGAATATTTGTGAAGAATTATGGTTGTATAGTAGCACCTCTCACCACTCTACTGAAGAACGATTCTTTTTATTGGAACAAGTCTGCCAATACAACATTTGAGAGATTGAAGGAGGCTATGTGTACAACTCCAGTGCTTGCCACTCCTGAATTCACCAAGGAATTCATTATGGAATGTGATGATTCTAGAAATGGGATAGGAGCAGTGCTCATGCAAGAAGGTCGACCAATTTATTTTGAGAGTCATCAATTAAAGGGTAAGAATCAACTAAAACCTATTTATGAGAAGGAAATGCTAGCAATCCTCCTTGCAGTTAAACAATGGAGGCCTTATCTATTGGGTAGAAACTTAAAGGTTAAGATAGATCATGATAGCCTAAAATATTTTTTGGAACAAAGACTATCTTCTGAAGGGCAACAAAAATGGGTCACTAAGATGTTAGGATATGACTTTGAGATTGTATATAAGAAAGGGAAAGAAAATATTGTAGCAGATGCACTTTCAAGGAAGGATGAGAAAGATGAAGCCCTATTGTGTGCCCTTTCAATATTAAAAGAAGATTGGGTTGAGGAAGCCAAAGAAGAGTGGAAAAATGATGTTGTGACAATTAATCATCGAACAATTAAAAAGTGATTATAGTAGTTCAGATAAGTTTTGTTGGAGGGGAGATACTCTTTGGTATACAGAGCGTTTATATCTCTGCAAGAATTCCACTCTTAAACACAAGATTCTTACAGAGTTGCATGAGTCTCTAGTGGGTGGTCGTTCATGATTTTTGAAGACATATCACCGAGTCAAGCAAGATTTTTTTTGGGAAGGGCTAAAAAGTGATGTTCAAAAATTTGTGGCTGAATGTTTGGTTTGGCAAAGGAATAAAGGGGAGACAATTAAGACACCAGGTCTCTTGCAACCCTTATCTATTCCTAGCCAGTGTTGGGAAGAGGTATCCATGGACTTCATCACAGGGCTTCCCAAATCTAAAGTTCATAATGTCATCATGGTAGTAGTTGATCACCTCACTAAATATGCACATTTCATTGCATTATCACATCCTTTTACAACAAGTGCAGTGGAAAAATATTTTTTGGAGAATATCCAAAAGCTACATGGTACACCTAAGGTTATTGTTACTGATCATGATCCTATCTTCACTAATCACTTTTGGAAATATTTATTCTCATGTTTGGGTACTCAATTGGCTCATAGCTCTTCATACCACCCTCAATCAAATGGGAAAAAAAAGGTTGTTAATAAGTGTTTGGAAGGATATCTATGTTGTTTCACTTCAGAGAAACAGTCTCAATGGGTAGATTGGCTACCACTTACAGAATGGTGGTATAACACTTCTTTTCATAACTCCTAAAAAATGTCTGCATTTTTGGCACTTTATGGATATCATCCTCCTTCCATCACATCATCAATAAAGGTGTCACCAAGAGTTTAGGCAGCAGAATACCACTTGCTTAATCAACAAGTAATTTTAGGACTCAAGGAGAATTTAGCCATGGCACAAAATCAAATGAAACAACAGGCATACCAACATTGTAGTGAAAGAAGTTTTGAAGTTGGGGATTGGGTCTTCTTGAGATTGCAGCCTTATAAGAAAATATCACTAAAGAAACAAAAAATAATAATAAGTTGTCTCCAAGGTATTATGGTCCATACCAAATCATGCAAAAGATCGGTAGTGTTGCCTACAAGCTAGAGTTGCCACCGACAACAAAGACACATCCATTTTTTCATGTTTCCTATTTGAAGAAGGTAATTGGGCATAATATTCCCACTCAAACAACACAACCAGAGCTTAATGAAGAAGGAAGAATCATTTTGGAACTAGAGTGCATTCGTCAAACACACACAAAGAAGCTAAGGAATAGAACTCTCACTAAGTATCTCATCTAATGGAAGAATTTACCAGTTGAAGATGCCACATGGGAGGACAAAGAGTTCATTCAAAAGAATCCAAACTTGATTAGCATTGAGGACAATGCTTCTTTGAAGAAGGGGGGCATGCTACACCCTTAATATTAGTGTACATCGGGTTATTAATTTTTGGCTTGTGGCTATCTTAACTCTCTATTAAGTCATATTATCATTAGTATATTGTTATTTAGTTGTTTAGGTTGGCCTAAGACTTATATAGGTGTTTCTAAGTCAGCCTAGGTGATATCCTAGGCATAAATAGGTATATATAGGAGTTTGTGAGTCTTGTTTCATCATCAAGTTGTGAAGTGTGTCCTTATTAGGGATAATTGGAGGTTTTCCCCCTCGAAGTTGCTTGTTATTCTAAGTTATTATCAAGTATTTGCAGCATATTTCATATCATATTCTTCTATTGTGCAAGTTATTTCATAACACTTGCAGTGATGATATGGAGGTGATTGCACCTTCTAAGGGGGGCAAAGAAAAACATAATCTTTATGGGGAAGCTTCTTCTCCTCCCCCTGTATCTAGATTTGTGTAGGAACCTGAGGAGGGAAGTCAGAAGAGAAAGGTTTTGAAACTTGGTCAACACCTAGAGAAAAATGTCCCTATCTCCATGGCTAGTGGCTTCCATGGTGAGGATGTTTCGAGCACTGTCATTGGGTTTTCGAAGCAAGAGAAGGTTAGAGCTATGGGTGGTGAACAAGCTGCAAGAGCTAAGAAAGCGGATGCAAAGAGGATTCAGAAGAGGATGGCTACTGCAGAGAAAATTTCCAATTCCATTCGTAGGATGAAGTCTCCTATCACTGCTAGTAAAGGTAAGGATGCTTCTGATGATAAGGTTCATGAGATTTCTTTTGAAGAAGATGTTGTGGGAAATCACATTGAAAATATTGATAGGGAGGATCTTTTTGATGTGTTGGGATCGGCCCGTGACAGTGCCAATGTGATTTTTAAATTGTTTAAATGGTTCTTTCATGAGATCAATAGGACTAATGTTCATATTAGAAGTATTTCTTGCAAGGTTGAGGACCCTTCGATCCAAAGCCAAATTGATAATTTAATGGCTGGTCTCAATACTGTTGCTAATACTGTGGCGGAGGAAACTGTCAATCTAAAATAGAGTATGGAGGGAAGAATGTTATCCCTTGAGGATAAAATTGACAAAATGTGGAATGTGGTTATGAAGATTGGAGAAGCTCCTAAAGTCTTGACTAGGTCGGACTTTGTGATGGCTTTCTCCCCTAATAAGAGAAAGGAAATTTTGTTTGCTGATGTTATGGCTATTGAGGGTAAGCTGATGGGGGAGGATTATGCTACTATTAATGGTGTTGCTAAAGGTTATGTTTTGAGTTGTGAGGTAAAACCTGGTGGGCCTATGGTTAGGACTAGAAATAGATTGAAAAATTAGGTTGGGAACTTGGGTATTGAGGTTTCTAATACTGGGGTTAAGGAACAGAAGCTTGCTACTAGTGAGGTGGAAGCTATTGAAATTTTGAACAATATATAGTGGTGTATGCCAGTTTATGTCTGCTTTTTGGCTGGTGGTTTGATGACTTTGGGATGATGGTTGTTTAATGTTGTTCCCTTTTTGATTCAGTTGTTCCTTTTTGTAAAGGGTTCCGGGCCACTTCAAAACCCATTTTTTATGTCTAATCAAAACAAGGGGTATTGGTACCTCGTTTTGGGAATATTATACCCCAATTTTGTCTTGTGTTGATCTCCTACCTCCACCCTATAAATCATGAATGTCAAAGTAATTTAGGATCTCATTGAAGACAAAATCATAATAGAGTTTCCTTAAAAAAAATTTGTACCTCAATTTGCGTAGAGGGTAATCATAAAATATCCATTAGCTATCCCAAAAAATGTCCGTATCCCTTGGTGGTGACACTAATGGATAAGGAACCTCCTTCAAACACTGTCTATGGGTGCATTGGTTTGTGGGTCAATAAACAATGCACACAAGTCAAATTTGAATGTTTTTTTTCTTTATTTTCTCATAGGATAAGTTTTCCACATAAAAGTGTCTTTTTTCTTTCCTCTTGTTTGACCAAGTATTCATTCAACCACTCATGTATAGTATGCAAGATATGATCAATTCTATTGAACTAGTGAGGGTAGACCTATTGAAGTTTGTTCTTAATGGATCTCTCAACCTTCCAATTATTCGCTCAAGTTCTCTTTTCTTGTTTTATATTTTACCTCATATTTTTTTGTATCTTGGGAGGATGTTGAGGCATTGTTAGAAGGGTTTGTTATGGTTTTTCTTTAGTATATCATGATTCCACATAAGCCTTTGAATTCTATTTCTGTAATGTGAAAGATATTAGCAATCATCATCTGATCACCCTCACTCAATCTTCACTGTTGACTCCCTATCACACCCAATTTGCTTATCGCAACTTCATTTGTGAGAAAAGGTAAGATAACCGTGATGTGAAGGATCCTCGTGATGCAATTAAATCTTGCCACTTGTCATTTAGCACCCATGTCAGGGTAAGTGCATGGATCTACGACACAAATTTGGCTCTTAAGATGCCACTTTTTTTTTTTTTTTTGAAATCAGTAAAATTTGATTTGCACAAGAAAATGAAGATAGTTGCACTCAAAATTTCAAGATGTTGCAACAAAAAAAGTTGAAGTGCTCCGAGTCTAGTTTCTAGCTACTATTTTTTTTAAAATTAATGAAGATTAAGGGTCTCAAAAAGGGGGGCCCCAAAACAGGTCCTATTTTTATAAAAAAAGCAGCATAGCACCTGAGGGCTTCCCCCTTTTTCATTAACTTTTTTAGAATTTCAAAAATTTCGATGGTGAGAAATTAGCCAACACCATGTAGTTTATCCTTGTTCTTTCGGATAATTTTTTTAATGAATATAATATTTTATGAATTTTCAAAGTGAGAATGCTTCCCCCTAAATATTTTGAAAACTAATCAAAAATTGATTTTTTTTCATCATGTGTAGAATGGAGTCTAGTTTCAAAAAATATAATTTGTTTTTTTGTTTCGATGAATGAGTAAAAATATATCCTAAAACTAGCACATGTTGGTTTTTGACCAAAAACAAATGCATTTACAATAGAAGCTATGGATCAAAACCTTAACTGAATCAAAATGAAAAAATAAATAAAAATTACATAGCCAAGAGAGAGGTTAACATTATCATGGGTTTTTTTATAAAATTGCATTGAAATATGTGCAAACGTGATGGGGAGCATAGACAAAAATATGAGGAAATTTGGAAAATCTTGTCAATTAACACATCCAAAGTAGGTTATTTGGCAAGTGCCAAATGACCTATTTTGATTCTTTTTTTACTTTCCCCTCTCTTTGGTCAACCACTCTGATAATGCTGATAGTGCGTGGTTTATGATTGTAGATGGATAGTTCAGGTTTTACCTTTCATACACTCTCTACCTCATTACCCTAACTATATAACTCTCTATCCCTCCCATGCTACTGAATATACTCTCTCACTCCAAATACCTCTCTTAGGTCTCGTTCCCTCCCACCCTATAAATCTATCTCACTCCAACCCCTTTTCTCACTCTCAGTCTTTCTTCTTCCCCTCTAGTCTTTTTGTCTCTCTCACTCCATCTCCATCTCTTAGGTCATTATCTTTCTCTATCTCTATCTCTCGTCTCTCCCTCCTACCCCCTCTCCCTCTCTTAGGTCTCTCACTCTCTCCCTCTATCTCTCTTCCACCCCCTCTCTCTCACTCCCTCTCTCTCTCTCTCAGGTATCTCCCACCCCCTCTCTCACTCACTCTCTCTCACACACACACCCTCTCTCTCTCCCACTCCCTCTCTCTCACCCCCTATATCTCTCTCCCACTCTCTCTCCCTCTCTCTTAGGTCTCTCCCACCCACCCCCCTCTCTCTCTCCCTCTCAAGTCTCTCCCTCTGACCCCCACTCTCTCTCTCAAGTATCTTCCTCCCATACCCTCTTCCACTTGCTCTCTCTCTCACTCCATCTATCTATCTCCCTCTCCCTCTCACTCTCTCTCAAGTATCTCCCTCCGACCACCTCTCCCTCTCTCTCTCAAGTCCCTCTCTTTCTCATGCCCTCTATCTCTCTCCCACTCTCTGTTAGGTCTCTCCCTCCCTCTCTCTCTCAAGTCTCTCCCTCTCTCAATCTCTCTCACTCACTCCCTCTATGTCTCTCCCACAACCTCTCTCTCTATCACTCCCTCTATCTCTCTCCCTCACTCTCTCTCCCTCTCTCTTAGGTATCTCCCACCCACCCCTTCCCTCTCTCTCTCAGGTTTCTCCCCCCACCCCCTCTCTCTCTCTCACTCCCTCCATCTCTCTTCCATCCCTCTATCTCAAGAAATCCCTCTCCTTCCCACCCCCTCTCCCTCTCACAAGTCTCTCTCTCTCTCACTCCTTGTGTCTCTCACATCCCTCTATGTCCCACTCCCTCTCTCTTATACTCTCTTAGGTCTTGCCCTCCCAACCCCTCTCTCCCACTTTTATTATCTCTCCCTCTCTCTCAAGTCTCTCCATCCCACCCTCTCTCCCTTTCCCTCCCTCTTAGGTTTCTCCCTCCCACCCCCTCTCCCTCCCTCCCTCTCTCTCTCTCAAGTCTCTCCCTCCTACCCCTCTCTCTCTCCCTCTCTCTCTTTGTCTCTTTTTCTCTTCTTCTCTCTTAAGTATCTCCTTCCCACCACACCCTCTCTCTCTCTCCCCCTCTCTCTTAGGTATCTCCATCCCACCCTCTTCCCCTCTGGTCTTTGTCTCTCTCACTCCATCTCCCTCTCAGTCATTATCTTTCTATCTCTCTCTCTCAAGTCTCCTCCTACCCCTCTCTCTCTAACTCCCTTTCTCTCTCTAACCCCTCTATCTCTCTCTCTCTTAGGCACTTCCTTCCCACCACACCCTATCTCTCTCCTCTCTCTTAGGTATATCCATCCCACCCTCTCCCCTCTCGTATTTTTGTCTCTCTACTCCATCTCCCTCTCTCTTTTGGTTATTATTTTCTTGTCTCTCCTCTCTGCCTCCTCCTACCCCTCTCCTCTTAGGTATCTCACCACCTCTATCTCTTCCACTCTCCTTTCTCTCACCCTCTATCTCTCTCCTCTCCCTCTCACTCTATCAAGTATCTCCCCACCCCTCTCTCTCACTTGTCACATCTCCTCCCTCTCTCTCTCACACACACACACCTCTCTCTCTCCCATTCCCTCTCACCCCCATTCTCTTCCTCTCTCGACCCTCCTGCTCACCCCTCCCTCCTACCCCCTCTCTCTCCTTTCAAGTTTCTTCCCAGAACCTCTCCCTCTCCCCTCTCTCTCTCACTTCCTCTCTCCCCACCTCTCTATCTCTCTCCCACTCTTTCTCTCTCCCTCTCTCTCAGGTCTCTCCCTCCCACCCCCTCTCCCTCTCTCTCTCAAGTATCTCCCTCCTACCCCCTCTCCCTCTCTCCCTCTCTCTTTATCAAGTCTCCCCCTCCTATCCCCTCTTCATTTCATAGTAACTCCTCTATCTCTCCCCCACTCCCTCCCTCTCTCACTCCATATCCCTCTCTCCCTCTCCCTCTCCCTCTCCCTCTCCCTCTCTTTCAAGTATCTGCCTTCGACCACCTCTCCCTCTCTCTCTCGCCCTCTGAACCTCTCTCTCATTCCTCCCATCTCTCTCCCAACATTCAAGTCTCCTCCTCCTCTCTCAAGTCTCCTCCCACCCCTCTCCTCTCGGGCTCTTTGTATCTCTCACTCACTCCCTCCATCTCTCTCTCATGCCCTCTCTCTCTCTCTCACTCCCTCTATCTCTCCCCCTAACTCTCTCTCCCTCTCTCTGAAGTATCTCCCACCCACCCCTTCACTATCTATCTCTCTCCCTCTCTCTAAATTATCTTCCCCACCCCCCCTCTCTCTCTCACTCCCTCCAACTCTCTCCCATCCCTCTATCTCAGGCACTCCATCTCCTTCCCACCCCCTCACCCCCTCACCCTCTCTCTCTCTCTCTCTCTCTTTCACTCCTTGTATCTCTCCTACATCCCTCATCTCCCACTCCCTCTCTCTTCTACTCTCTCAGGTCTGGCTCTCCCACCCCCTCTCTCCCACTTTTATTTCCTATCCCTCTCTCTCAGATCTCTCCATCCCACCCTCTCTCCCTCTCCCTATCTCTTAGGTTTCTCCCTCCCACCCCCTCTCCCTCCCTCTCTCTCCCTCTTAAGTCTCTACATCCTACCCTACACTCTATCTCTCTTTCTCCCACTACCTCTATCTCTCTCTGTCTCTTTGTCTCTCCCTCTCTCTTAGGTATCTCCTTCCCACCACACCCTCTTTCTCTCTCCCTCTCTATTAGGTATCTCCATCCCACCCTCTCTCCCCCTATGGTATTTTTGTCTCTCTCACTCCATCTCCCTCTCTTAGGCCATTATATTTCTCTTTCTATCTCTCTCAAGTCTCTCCCTCCTACCCCCTCTCCCCTTAGTCTCTCACTCATCTCTATCTCTCTCCCACTCCCTCTCACTCCCATATCTCTCTCTCCCTCCCTTTATATCTCTCTCTCTGTATCTCGCATCCCTCACGCCCCCTCTCCAATCACCCCCATCTCTCTCCCACTCTATGTCCCTCTCTCTTAGGTCTCTCTTTCCCACCCCCTCTCCCTCTCTCTGTCTCAAGTCTCTTCCTCCCAAAACCTCTCCCTCTCTCTCTCTCCCACCCCTCTCTCTCTCCTACTCCCTCTATCTCTCACCCACTTTATCTCTCTCCCTCTCTCTCAAGTGTCTCCCTCCCACCCCCTCTCCCTCTCCCTCTCCCCCTCTCCCTATTCCTCTCCCTCTCCCTCTCTCTTAAGTATCTCCCTCTGACCACCTCTCCCTCTCACTCTCAAGTCCCTCTCTCTCTCAAGCTCTCTATTACTCTCCCTCCCACCTCCTCTCCCTCCCTCTCTCTCTCAAGTATCTCCCTCCTGCCCCCTCTCCCTCTCTTAGGTCTCTCTCTATCTCTCTCACTCACTCCCTTTATCTCTCTCCCACTCCCTCTCTCTCTCTCTCACTCCCTCTATCTCTCTCCCTCACTGTCTCTCCCTCTCTCTCAGGTATCTCCCACCCACCCCTTCCCTATCTATCTCTCTTTCTCTCTCAGGTATCTCCCCCACCCCCTCTCTCTCTCACTCCCTCCATCTCTCTCCCATCCCTCTATCTTGGGCACTCCCTCTCCTTCCCACCCCCTCTACCTCTCTAAAGTCTCTCTCTCTCTCACTCCTTGTATCTCTCACATCCCTCTATATACTACTTCCTCTCTCTTCTACTCTCTTAGGTCTTGCCCTCCCACCCCCTCTCTCCCACTTTTATTCCCTATCCCTCTCTCTCAAGTCTCTCCATCCCAACCTCTCTCTTAGGTTTCTCCCTCCCACCCCCTCTCCCTCCCTCTCTCTTAAGTTTCTCCCTCCTACCCCCTAATATCTCTCTCTCACTCCCTCTCTCTTGCACTCCCTCTATCTCTCTCCATGTCTCTATCTCTCCCTCTCTCTCTCTCTTAGATATCTCCATCCCACCCTCTCTCCTCCTTTGGTATTTTTATCTACCTCTCTTAGGTCATTATCTTTCTCTCTCTCAAGTCTCTCCCTCCTACCCCCTTCTCCCTCTCTTAGGTATCTCACTCACTCCCTCTATCTCTTTCCCACTCCATCCCTCTCTTAGGTCACTATCTTTCTCTATGTCTCTCTCTCTCTCGTCACTCCCTCCTACCCCCTCTCCATCTCTTAGGTATCTCAATCACTCCTTTATCTCTCTCCCACTCCATCTCTCTCTCACTCCCTCTATCTATCTCCCTCTCTCTCTCACACTCCCTCTCTCTCATCCCCTCTATCTCTCTCCCACTCTCTCTTAGGTCTCTCTTACCCACCCCCTCTCCCTCTCTCTCTTTCTCTCTACCAAGTCTCTCCCTCCTACCTACCCCCTCTCTCTGTGAATTCTTCCTCCCATACCCTCTCCCTCTCCCTCTCCCTCTCCCTCTCCCTCTCCCACTCCCCCTCTCTCTCCTCTCTCCTAGGTCTCTCCATCCCACCCCCTTTCTCTCTCTCTCTCTCTCAAGTATCTCCCTCCTAACCCGTCTTCCTCTCTCTCTTTGTCAAGTCTCCACATCTTACCCCCTCTCCCTTCCATAGTAACTCCCTCTATCTGTCTCCCACTCCCTCCCTCTCTCACTTCCTCTATCTCTCTCCCTCTCCCTCTCCCTCTCCCTCTCTCTCAAGTATCTCCCTTCGACCACCTCTCCCTCCCTCTCTTAGATACCTCTTTCTCTCACACCCTCTATCTCTCTCCCACTCTCTCTTAGGTCTCTCCCTCCCACCCCCTCTCCCTCCCTCCATCTCTCTCAAGTATCTCCCTCCTACCCCTTCTCCCTCTCTCAAGTCTCTCTCTATCTCTCTTATTCACTCCTTCTATCTCTCTCCCACACCCCCTCTCTATTGCTCTCTATATCTCTCTCTCTCACTCTCTATCCCTCTCTCTCAAGTATCTCCCACCCACCCGTTCCCTATATCTCTCTCTCTCTCTCACTCCTTCCATCTATCTCCCATCCCTCTATCTTGGGAAGCCCCTCTCCTTCCCACCTCCTCTCCCTCTCTGAAGTCTCTCCATCCCACCCTCTCCCTCTCCCTCTTTCTTAGGTTTCTCCCTCCCATCCCCTCTCCATCCCTCTCTCTCTCAAGTCTCTCCCTCCTACCCCCTTCTCTCTCTCTCTCCCACCCCCTCTTTCTCTCTCACTCCCTCTATCTCTCTTTGTCTCTCCCTCTCTCTTAGGTATCTCCTTCACACCCCACCCTCTCTTCCCCTCAAGTATTTTTGTCTCTCTCACTCCATCTCCCTCTCTTAGGTCATTATATTTCTCTGTATCTCTCTCAAGTCTCTCCCTCCTACCCCCTCTCCCTCTCTTAGGTCTCTTACTCACACCCTCTATCTCTCTCCCACTCCCTCTCTATCACTCCCTCTATCTCTCTCACTCTCTCTTAGATATCTCCCTCCCCCCTCTCTCAATCTGTATCTCACACACACACACTCCCTATCTCTCTCCCTCTCCCTCTCTCTCACCCCCTCTATCTCTCCCCCACTCTCTCTCCCTCTTTCTCAAGTCTCTCCCACCCACCCCCTCTCTCTCTTTATCACTCTCAGGTCTTAGTACCTACCACGTTACTTACACTAATCTATCTCACTCATAGCCACTCTCCCTCTATCTCAAGTATCACTCCCTTCCTCTTTATTTTGTGATAGCATTTCTAAGTAACACATTTGGCGAGCGCCAAATTTGGCGCTCTCCAAATTTGGTGAGTGCCAAATGTGATTTACCTTGAAATGGTAAAATATGGGTTGACCCCATTATTTAGGCCCACATGCTTTTGTATTTGTCTTGTTCAACGTGTTATCCGATAGAGAAACAACTTTTTCATGCAGTTGACTCCCTGGTGTACCAATCTATGCTTGATCCATCATATTTTTACCATCAGTTTGTACCAATCTATGTTTATTTATTTTTGAAAATAATCTAACTTAATTTAATGATTTTGTTAATCATAACAATTGGACATAGAATTCAACATTGAATTAGGTGGGAGTTGCATAAAAAAGTTTAATTTTTATGAGTTTGAAGAAAAAAAATGAAAAGCATGAGATAATTTAGATGAATTCATGTTTAAAATTATATAAACGATATCAACTTAACACAAATTTTCTTATGAATTCTATTTGCATTGCTTATAGTAGTCCATTTCCAGCATGGCTAGTGGAGTTCAACCTATTTCATTTTAGGTAGATGTTTATATTCATTTTTTTTTGTTTTTTTGACAATATATAGACCATTCATTTGATAATTTTATTAATCTTCATTGTTGCACATAGAATTCAACATTAAATTAGATGGATGATGCATGTAAAAATTTAATTTTTAGGAGCTTGAAGATATAAAATTGAAAACATGACATAATAGATTCAAATTAATTATTACTGATGGTTGTGGGAAAACCTAAGAGATTTCATCAATGTTAATGCAAGTTTCCATTAATTTTTTTGTGCCATAAAAAAATCACCTTCATCATGTGGTTAGATAATTTCAAGTGACTCAAGACATAGTTGGTTTAATGCAAGTTTTCATTCATTCATACAATTTACCATTCTAAGAAAAAAAGGGAAAATAAGCACAAGATTCTTTAGTTTCCAAAGTTGGTAGAAACTTATACCCTAGGTTTTGACACAATTATTTGCTTCCTTCTTTCATAAAATGCTTTGGTGTGTTCAATAAAGTTCAATACAATCAGCGTTATCAATATGTTTCATAAAATGCATTACTTACTTTTGTTCTATGTGTGTTTGTGAACACGTAGCATTCAACATCATGTTGAGGAAATGACCAAAGCCTCTAACACCAGAAGAAGGTGTAGTAAAAAATGCAAGGAGAAGAGAATAAAAAATGCAAGGAGAAGAGTATAAAAAATTGCAACTTATGAAGCAAATGAATTACAACCCATACAACCAAAAATTCCCATGCAATCTAAGAGAGATGTCCAATTGGGAAAAATAAGGGCACAAATGAAATTTTTGTGTGGAAGGACACAAATAGATCCCCAAGTTGGAGGCACATCATCAACCATATATGAATTTCAATGTACATCTCCAGTTGAAGACACCAACAACAACATGTGGTCTTCCAAGTACATCAAAAATCACATCTATAGTTGAAGACACACCATCAACAACATTGCATTTTGAAAGTACATCAACAAACACACCTCTATTTGAAGTCACTCCACAAATGACATCTCAAGTTGGAGTACAACATTGCTTACATGCCAATCTCAAGATATGGCATCAATTGCACCTTTGATTGAAGGTACACAATCTATCCCCAATGTTTTTGACATTCCTAATGTTGACAAAAATTTACATTTGAGAAATCCTCCTAGACTCTTGCATATAAAACCTATCTAATTTTTTATTGATATTTATTCCAATGTTTTAAAATGGATGCCTAATAAGATTCCAAAATGTACATGTCAAAGATATGCACAGAGGATATGGAGTTTATTTTTTGAGAAGTTAAGTGAGGGTGGAAGATGCCGAATATTTGTTGAAATGATGAGGAAAATAAAATTTAAGCCCACCATGAAGGTTCTTGGCTAAGAGTATCAAATGACTCAAGTGAAAATTACATTGTAAAGAACTTGATGAGTGCATATGAGAGTGTGGGTTCTACCTCACGCATGTAGGATAGTTGTGCCACATGATGTGTGATGACAACACTATTAAGCATTCAAACAAGGAACAAGGTGAACCTTACAAAGACAAGTAAGTCTTTGAAAATAAGCAGATAATCTCTAATGAGAGCCAAAGGAAGGCGTGAAATATTGGAGGACCCAAATAACAATGAGTTATGGGCATTCACGGGTAGAGTGCCACAAAAAGATAAAAGAATTGCTCAAGGCTTGAGATCTTTAATAGTAGATTATTAGAAGGATAAAACAAGGACCTTTCCTAATCAAAGAGATGGTGTAAGAAGGAAAATTGGTAGTAAAATCCATGAGCCACATCCAAAGCATTGTTTGGATACGACTCAAACCCAATTTTTTGCTGATTTTGTACAAAAGTTTCCTAAAATTAAAATATGTCAAAGATATTTTGAAATGCTAAAGCCTTTTTATGTCAAAATAAATCACACAAGCACTACTTCTTGTTGTAGTGTACATATTGAATTTTCTAACCATTATGATGTTTATCGACGTATATGTGTAGATATGTATACTAATAATGTTTTGCAGGAATGTAACATAAGGCCTCCACCTAAATCCTCAAGGGAATTCTTATCTTTCATTTTATGTGAAAGAGAGGGTGGTCAAATTTTCTACAAGAAGTAATTTTTGGATGGCACATGTGATCATTGTGGTGGCATGCAACATTTTCCAATTTTCCAACACTTGGCTAGTGCACACACAATTGGAGACAAAATTGTCAAATTTGGAAAATACAAGATAGTGGCCTATAGTCTAAAAGATGGGAAAGAAGCCAAAAAATGTGAATTGGTTAGTGATAAGATTCCAGTATATTAGTTTATGGGAATTTTTTGTGATCAGGTGGTTTATGAGTATGCAAGGCATACACATAGAGCTTAATGGTTGGATTCACAATTTAAGTTATGCAAGGACACATTTCCACTTCATAGCATCATTTCAATTGTTGAATTCACAAAGAACTACACACTATAGCCACAAAATGAGGTGCAATCATAGTACTACAACTCCATGCAGGTTGCTATAGTTGTGCATATAACATTCATTCATACAAATGATAGTACAGAGGATAAGAGGAAAGTATTGAGGGAGTATTACTTTTACATCAGTGATGATCACACACATTCTACCGAGTTTGTGCAAGGTTGCTTTCAGATGTTCAATGCTGATCTGGCTAATAGAGGCATATCATTCAGTCAGCATATCATATGGTTAGATAACTATACATCACAATTAAAGAATGCCAAAATGTTTGACTAGTTGAGAAAGATGCATAGGATCAGTGGTGTTCAACATAGTGGAACTTCTCAAAGGCCGGAAATGGAAAGGGGGAGCATGATGGAGCAGGTGCATGTATCAAAACAACCCTAGCATGAGAAGAGTTAAAGTATAGAGACAGTGTAAAGTTGACAGATGCAAGATCAATTTTTGAGTGGTGTAATCATGCAATGGGTCCATGTAGTGAAGGAAATTCTTTAGTTTGTAGATTTTTTCATTTAGTAGATTATATTAACATTGAAAAATATAAGGATTTTTGTACACTAATAAGATCGAGTGAGCTACACTCTTTTAGAAGCTCCAATGCAGGTACATGGACCATCCATACATGGAAGATGGCATACTTTTGTTTTTCATGTACACTTCAGAAATGGAATGATTGTGAGTCAATAGAGTGGGTTGAAAAATGGTTTGTAAGAAGTATAACCCAACTTGACACTTATCAGCTCACGACAACTCTACAAATCAAGGAGATGCAATCATCTGTTGACTTTGATCATGTATCAAACCTTGTAGAACCAAGTAATATATCTTACTTACAGGTTTTATTTTGATGTTCATTAAATACATCTAACAAGATGAACATATCAATGCAGGGTACGTTTATGTGGTGATTGTAGATGAAGACAATGAAGAGGGTACAAATTATTACTTGTTTTGTTTTATTGAGGCCAAAAAGAAATTGGAGGCCCCAGTTATGATGGAGAAAACATAGAATATCCTACAAGTTCGGTGGTTGTTACTAGAACATGTATTAGAAGGTACCCAATTAAGAATGTTACAATTTGGTTGTTTGAGGACTTAAACACGCATTGAAAGATTCTTCACTACTCGAACCTTGTTTTCGCCACCAACATTCATTTGATAAAATATAAGGGTAGACCTGTGAACAAGAACTTGTGGAAAGTGCATGAGTCTAACCATGAGGTAATACTTGACACAATAAAGAGTAGAGCAGACCTGGATGGTTCCTTGGATTGATTTGTAAGTATGCACATTGAATTTGTAAAGTCATGTTATTGATCATTGCTTTCTTTCAAGCATTTAAGTTTGATTGTACAAGAGTTTGCAAAATTGTACTATTGTTAATTTGCAAAATGATGATTATATGTTGCTCTCTATTAACCACCTTTAAGTTGGTATTATCTATTGTTGTTTGATGTTATATGCATTTAGGACTATCATTAGTACATTTGTGACTATAGGTTATACTTAAGTTTGTCAACTTAAGTAAAGAACAACATCAGTTGCTAGTGCAAGTGTTCAGTGGTATGAGAAACATCGGTTGCTAGTGCATTTTCTGGTTCTCAATCTTCTCTTTCTTTTCCATTTCGTAGATTTCTTGGATTCTTATATGCTCCATGTTTTATGTTGAGGGTGTCAGTGATATATTTGAAATTTATACATATGATCATTGAGAGATGAGAAAGTAGTGAAAGATGGGCCACATCACCATTGTAGGACCTTCAATCGATCTACTTACAACATGCATGAAGGTGATAATAGATCTCGTCAGAAAGTGTATGTTTGACATTATTCAGTTATTGGTCTTTTAATGATTTTTTATGTGAGTTCATGTCTGAAATTGTTAGGCTTTTGTAGGATTGTTGTGGACCAAATTCTAGTGATATTACACAATCGTAGAGAGGCTACTACCTGTGTGTTTCCAAAGGAGTAGGGGAAGTGCATGTTTTGAAGGATTTTGGAATGCAAATAACTAGGCTACCTGAGGTCGATTGGAGAAAAGAAACTGGGCATCAACTCCTTTTGTTTTTGCTTGTACAATATATTCATGATGTGGGCTGCAAATGGGAGGATTATTTCCCTGCATGTATTGCTACAAATATTGAGAAATGGGAGGATTTTCAAGATGTTCTTCCATCACTATTGTAATATTTTTTATTGACTTAGTGTATTTTACTCAAGGCAGGTTTGTACAGTCAAGATCAAGGTTTTGAAGGCATAAAATGAAATAATGACCAATTCTCCAACCGTTGATCTTGTGCCACATGCATGTATAGTTCCATATGATGTAGAGTAGGGAGGAAAATAGATTCTTAATCGTGAAAAAAAGAGATTTCAAACACCTTTTATTTCTTCAAACCCTATTTTCACAATCTCACCGAGTGTTCCCTTGTAGGTTTGCAACTCAATTTCTTGATCATCACTTGTAGATTATTTGTCAAAAAAAAAAACCATCCATCATTTCAAACACCCTTTAATCCCTCACAAAACATATCTCAAGACACCATATGGTTACTTTGGACCAACTTCTCAATTCATGGCTTCTACGTTGTCCCAACTTGGCCAATTAGGCCACATTTACAAAACAACTATACTCTAAACTATCAACCAACCACAAAAACCTATGGACAATCCTTTTTCTACTTATAAATCCTCTAAATCCACCATTTTTAATCAGAGAAGTTCCCTCTAACACCATTAACCATAAAACCCTCAGTTTTTCTTGTTTTAGGGAGGGTTTATTGAAAGTCCCACTCCCACAACTTATCTCACCTTTACAAAGCATCAAACATGCCTCAAATGACTTGAAAAAGCTTAAAATACCCTCAAAATTTTCTACCCAAGGGGTTTACTACAATTACCCACCTTAAACCATCAAATTTCACCAAAAACTCATAAATTTGACAACTAGGGCATCATTCCCACACTCACAAATGATCTCCATTGCTCCAATACTCAACACCTACACCTAATTTCATCCTAATGGACTCATTCCATTGATCCATAGTAGGCACAATAGGTGGAATGAGTCACAAATGCATTTTATATCTTCAAAACCCTTGAACTTGTCTGTTCAAACTCGTGTACACAAAACTAGTTATAAAAGCTTTATTTCCTTATGAAATAACACCACACTGGATTCAAAATGAATCTAGTACATTTTTCTAACAAAAAAAAAATCCTTCAAACCAATATGGCTCAGTATGGATCCGTACAGGCCTAGAAAACAACAAAATTTCTATAAAAATAGAAAATTTTAATGAAAACAAGGTAGTTTATTGGTTTTCTTGCAAAAAATCATAAAAAAAATCCTTCCTCTGAGTTCCTCAAGTATTTATAAACGTGAAACCAACTATCAAAACTAAAAAAACTGACTTTTAAACTCTAAGTGACCGTTTGCCTTCCTAGTTTGCATTTTTGCAACTTTTCAACATTGCACTTTTGCAATTTCACATCATTTTGACAAATGTGCAACATGAACTCCTAAATGAACCAAAAACCAAAAAAAATGACTTATTACATTATAAATTGGTCTAATTTGACCTTATTGAATGACAAACAAGAATCTACGCAAAGTTGTGAAAAGTTGTCATTTTGCAAAAAAAGTTGTAAAATGTTGCTATGCACCGTTGCATTTTTGATGTAAAGGAAATTTGAGCTCATGTGAATAAAAAAAATATTCCAATGCATCTGAGTGGGTATTTTTATGCTAGGAATGGTACTCTTTCACACCCAAACATGTTGAATCACTCTAAGCTACATTCAATCGGCTGAATCCCTTAAGAGTCTAAAGTAAAAAATGGCTGCGAACTTCAGCTTGTCATTACTCAGACACCATGACACTTAGAAACTTCTCATATGAGCCTATGGGATTTCATTTTTCCCCACTATAATAACCTCTCATGGTTTTCACGATCTCAGAGGTTTTTTTCCGTGGTGGTGAGTTTTTGCTTGGGGAAAAAGTTGTCAAATGCAAGTAGTGCAAAGTTGCAAAGTGGTGCAACTTTCGTTCTGCAACTTGTGTGACCAAAAAAAAATTCCAATGCATCTAAATAGGTACATTTATGCTAGGAATGGTCATCTTTCACACCCAAACACATCGAATCGCTTCAAGCTACGTTTGATTGGCTGAATCCCTTAAGAGTCCAAAGTGCAAAATGGCTACAAACTTCAATATGCCATTACTTGGACACCATAATGCTTAGAAACTTTTTCGTTTGAGCCTATGGGATCGAGTTGGTACCCTGTACAATAACCTCTTTTGGTTTTCACTATCTCAGGGGTTTTTTCCCGTTGTGGTGAGTTTTCGCTTCGGGAAAAAGTTGTCAAATGCAAGTAATGCAAAGTTGCAAAGTGGTGCAACTTTTATTCTGCAACTCGTGTGACCAAAAAAATTATTCCAATGCATCTGAGTGGGTATGTTTACACTAGGCATGGTCCTATTTTTCACCCAAACACATTGAATTGCTCCAAGCTATGCTCAACCGGCTGAATCCCTCAAGACTCTAAAGTGCAAAATGACTCAAAACTTTAGCATGTTGTTACCCGAACACTATGATGCTTAGAAACTTATCGTTTTAGTTTATGAGACTATGTTGGGTCCCTCTACAATAACCTCTCTCAAATTTTTCTATCTCAGAGGCATTTTTCCATGGTGGTGAGTTTTCGCTTGGGAAGAAAGATGTCAAATACAAGTAGTGCAAAGTTGCAAAGTGGTGCAATTTTTGTTCTACAACTTGTGTGACCAAACAAAATATTCTGACATGTTTGAGTGGGTATGTTTATGCTAGGAACAATCCTCTTTTGCACCCAAACATGCTAAATTGCTTCGAGCTACGTCCAACCAATTGAATCCCCTAAGAGTGCAAAATGGCTGCAAATTTCAACATGTCATTATTTAGACACTGTGACACTTAGAAACTTCTCATTTGATCCTATGGGATTGTGTTAGGGCCCTCTACAATAACCTCTCTTTGGTTTTTACTATCTGAGAGGTGTTTTCCTGTGGTGGCGAGTTTTCACTTGTGGAAAAATTTGTCAAATGCAAGTAGTGCAAAGTTGTAAAGTGGTGCAACTTTCATTCTACAACTCATGTGACCAAATGAACTATTCCAATGCATCCAAGTGGGTATATTTATGCTATGCATGGTCCTCTTTCCCACCCAAACACACTGAATTTCTCTGAGCTACATTCAACTAGCTGATTCTCTTAAGAGTCTAAAATGCAAAATGGCTGCAAACTTTAGTATGTCGTTACTTAGACACTATAATGCTTAGAAACTTATCATCTAAAATGTAAGTAGTGCAAAGTTGCAAAGTGGTGGAACTTTCTTTTTGCAACTCGTGTGACCAAATGAAATGTTCCAATAAATCCGAGTGGGTATGCTTATGCTTGGAATTGCACTCTTTCACACCTAAACATGTCGAATCACTCTAAGCTACATTCAACTGGCTGAATCCTTTAAGAGTCTGAAGTGCAAAATGGCTGCAAACTTCAACATGTTGTTACTTGGATATTGTGACACTTAGAAACTAGAGGAATTGACTTTGCTTAAGACATAGAAAAGGAAAAAACATGGGAACCCTCTAGGGGGTGATAGGGCTGTGTGAGCTAACATAGTTCCAAGTTGTGGGTTGTGATGTTATTAATAACCCTTGACATTAGAAGAATCTGACTAATCTATTTGCTATTGTTCAATACCAGTGGAAATCAAAGGGATCAGACCAAATCCTAGAACATACACTTGATGTTTAGATCATAGGATGAAACAACTATTTTACTACTTGCTTTTGTGTTTGAAATCATTGTCCAAAAGATCATCCTTCAAAATAACTCAATTCACTGATTCAAAAACAAGAAAACTAGGAAAACTTTCAAAATGGTGACATTTCCAGTTTAGTGCATAAAAATTCCTATTTCAATGCATTGAGTTCATAGTCGAGCACATATAGGGTCTGTTATAGCACATTGACCACATCTTTTAGCACATATAGAGTCTGTTCTAGCGCATTTACCTCATCTTTTAGTGCATAAGCTTTCTGCTCTAGTGCATTTAACTGACAATCTAGTGCATATAGGGACTATTTTAATGAATTTATCCCATCTTTTAGCACATATGCAACCTATTTTAGTGCATTCACTTGATACTCAAACAAAGAGCTAAATTGAACTTTTGCACAAGTAGAATCATATTAAGGGACCCTTTTTAGAGAAGCGATCATTTCTCATCAAAACATTGGTTTAACTTGAAGAAATTGGCCCTTTTGCAAGTGCAATCCCTTTAACTAAACTTAGATCAAACAAATTAAAGTTCCCAATCACCAATCTCATCTCTGATTGTTAGCTAAGTTTCACTATCAGGTTCTATCATTAGAGCAATATGGTAAAGGGTTCACAATCTTAGAAAAGATGGGATATGAAGGAAAAGGTCCTATTGGCAAATGAAAAGAAGGTATTTTGGAACCAATTTAGCCAATCATAATCAATGCAAAAGATGAGACAAGATTAGGATACAAAGAAGAGACAAAAGAAGAAGCCACTCAAAAGATTTGTAAGCAAATCCTCTAATTGCAAGCTAGTTCTGAAAAAAACTCAAATGAATATGAATGTGATTCACTATTTGAAGAATCTTGTGAAGACAAAGAAATCGATGTGATAAAGAGGTATGCACCCATACATATGGAGGGACAAATTTTAGGGTCTAGACCGCTTGAGTTTGGCTCACTACATATCAATGATTCTAGTGAGCATGATCAGACATCGAGTGAGACAAATGATTCAAAGGAGAGTAACATTATAGACCTTGACGTTGTTAGTGAATGCCTCAAAATTTTTTCCATCAGGACCCTCACTGCCTTTGATCTTGACCAATCCAATGATTCCTTACCTTTGATACATCCCAAACTCATTGACTAGGAACAAACTGAGCCTCTTGATATCCCTATCTTTTTAGATGGTAATGCCATTGTCAATTTCCTTTCTTCTGAAAATCCAGAAACAAGTCCCACCAATGAATTTCATAACGAAGCTTCAAACTAGGGTAGTGCCAAGTATCCTAGCTGCAAAATAAAAAATACAAAAAATGATCTAATGGTGAAAACCATGCAATGGCAGTATTAGACCATGAAAAAATAAAAGGAAAGAGCATATCCAATGTTGAAAACCTCTCCGAGGCACTGAAGGATGAGAGATTTGACACTCTTCCTAAGCATTATCATGAAAGATATTTAGCATTGGTTGAGCTTATGCAATCCATAAAAATCGGTATTACAGAAACAACAAAGACCATACACCTAGCGACATCAATGACAAAGCAAGAAAAGCCAAATTTCACCAAATTCTTCAAAGAAAGACAAATCAGTTTTGCTTGGTCCTATGCTGACATGCTAGGAATAGATCTAGATCTAATAATGCATCATTTATCCATAGCACCTAGAGTGAAGCTAGTAAAGTAGAAATTGAGAAAAATGTATCCACCCATCGCCTTACTAGTGAAAGAAGAATTAAAGAAATTATTAGATGCAGGGTTCATCCAACCAATTAACTATGTAGAATGGATTTCAAACATTGTACCAGTCTCCAAACCAAAAAAAACATCATAATATGCATAGATTTTAGGGATCTTAACAAGGCTTTTCCAAAGGGTCTTGAAAATGTGGTAGCATAGATAAGGTAGTGAACTATTTGAAAAATAAGCCTCAAAGAAATGTGGTCTCCCGGTGATGGAATGCCATGAAAAGCACATTGAGACCACATTTCTTTGAGGCATTTTTTCAAATAGTTCACTACCTTGTCTATGCTATTGCTTATTATTATGCTTTGATAGATTTTTTCCAAGCATTCATAGCTTGTTTGGAAGCACCTATTTTAGGCTTTTAGCCATAGCAGCAAGATAGTGAACTATTTGATAAAATGCTTTGGTAAACATGTACGAAAAATGTGGTAGCATAGACAAGACATTAAATTATTTGAAAAAATGCCTCAAAGAAACGTGGTCTCATGGTGATTGAATGGCATGAAAATCCATAGCAATTTTCATGTCTTGGCATTCCATCACCATGAGACCACATTTCTTTGAGGAATTTTTTTCAAGTAGTTCATTTCATTGTCTATACTATTGCTTGCTAATATGCTTTTCATAGATTTTTTCTAGGCATCCATAGCTTGTTTGAAAGAAATTGTTTTAGGCTTTTAGCCATAGCAACAAGGCAGTGAACTGTTTAACAAAATGCTTTGGCAGACATGCATGAAAAATGTGGTAACATAGACAAGGCACTGAACTATTTGAAAAAATACCTCAAAGAAATATGGTCTCATAGAATGCCATGATAAGAAAATGCAATTGGCAGCTGCTCCTAGTCATTAGTTATGCAATGTGAACTAATTTCATAACTACTTAGGTACTTGACTTTGTAAAAGCTATATTGTAATTGAAATTTTGTCATCTATCAACATCTAGTTATTAGTTATGTAGTGTGAAGTAATGCTTTGACTTTGAAAGATGTACAATGCAATGCAATCAACGATATGAATATAAACTACAAAAATCTATTTTTTATAATTCATTAGTTAAAATATTTGTTTTATTTGCTCTCTATATCTCTATATGGTATGAAAATACCCTTCAATTTTTAAAAAAATAGTTTTTATCTCTTGTTCTACAATTTTTTATGTTTTTTTAAATATGTTTTTTTCCTAATTTTTTCAAAAACTCTTATACTTTTGGTTTGTTGATTTTTTCCCCAAAATATTTTTGGTGCTATGCATTGGAAGCATGAAGCATACACATGAATACATGCAATATATGTGAAGTATACATGTGAATAAGTGAAGCATACATGTGAATAAGTGAGGCACAAGTAATTGAAGCATTCCAAAGGATACAAACCACCAAGAATGGAGCTTATTTACACAATACGCTTTGGATGGAGCTTATTTAGAAATTGACAGTAATTAATTAAGCATTATATGTAAAAAAAATCCATTCCTACAACATTCAAGCATACAATTTACACAATACACATGATAACATCATTCAAGAATGGCAGTAGCAAAATAATATTTTTTTAAATCAAAAAGCCGTAAGGCTATACAATGATATATATTGATAAAAGTATATACAATATATCCAAAAAATCCATATAGGATTAGTAAAAGGGAGTCATATGGACATAAAATTTCATGTATATATCGATAGTAAAAAACATATGTTCCAAAATGCCACATAGGCATACAACAAATGACCCTAATACATAGTCATTTCCCTCTAGGGGAAGGAAATAGATCCCGTGCTTCCTTCAAAATTTGGTTGGATGGAGTGACTGTTGGTTCTCTTGTCTTTTGAACATGCTCACTAGTCATCCTCTCTTCACTCTGAACCTTCAGGGTATTGGCATGATCATGATGGGCCAAAAAGTGGCGATATGATGGGTATGTGGTTGACGACTTTTTTTTTACCCAAAATTGATGAAATGAAAAGGTTTTTTAAAGGAGATTCTCAACTTTCCACCAATATAAATTATGTTTTTACTTTAATAAAAAATTATTTTTCATTTTTTTTAAAATTAAACTAAACCCTGCTGATAGGGCTTAAAAAACATATTTTAAAAATAAAATCACTTTTTTTGAATTTGAAACATCCATCACATTCTATGCTTCAGATACTATAAGATTAAAAAAAAGAGTTTCATAAATTTTGACCAAGTTAAGGTGGTTAGACATATGAGTTTTTATATTTTTTAAAAGTTGTAATAAAAAAATCATAATTAATTATTTACTTGGAAAAAAATTACAAAAAAATATGCATCACATCTGACATGAGTCCTCTACTTATATCTAAAATATTATAAAAAAATTATCATTTTATTGTGGTTAGGGTGGTCAAATAGACACCTACTTATTTTTTCCTTGAAATTTAGGTACTACTGCATTGAAATAACAATTTTTCACCAAATATATATATATATATATATAAACCTAGTAGTTTAGAAACTACATTCAATTTTCTACAGATTCTTTTCTTACATACTTTTGAAATAGTATAGATAACTTATTCAATTTTTTATGTCAAGTTTCCTAACTCTGATTTTTCTGAATTTTTTGCCACTTAAGGGCTTGTTTTTTCCATGATGATCCTGCACATACCCTTCAACTAATACAATAAAAAGTAAAGATGTTAATACATAGAAATTGAATTATGGAATGAAATATGATAAAATGTAATCACTTACCACATACATATTGTCATCATGCACAAATACAACATTACCAGGTCCACGATCTGGAGTGAAAACCACTTGTAGCAACCATCAAGATAGAAATTAAATTACATAAAAGTATCATGAAAATTTTCTATAATAGACCATGAAAGAGTAAATATAATGTCAAATCGACTAATCTATTACATACATCTCTCAATGGATCAAAATTGGCTATTGCTGCAACAACTCCATGGTCCATCGTGCCACCAACATCACTAGGGTTGTCTGATGTTAACATTTGTAAATGGTAGGGTGAACTATTAAATTTTAATGGGATGGGATTAGGAAGGAATGAAGAGAAATAGGGAATTAGGAGAAGATAATGTGTCACGATCAAGGAATACAAATGCAATGTTTGTGTTTCTCATTAAGTTTTTAGATTTGTATACGCAAAATTAAGAAAACTAGCTAAGATCGTTTTACAACACCATTAATGAATAAAGGCTACTTGAGTGTAAGTTGTTTAAGGAAATGAAATACAAGGTGTGGATGTCAAAGGTCCACCAAGAAATTGTTTGAAATCCAAAGCATGTTTTGAGACAAACATTCAAATATAACATTTAGTTGTTCAAATGAAATAATAATATCTTTAATACTAGTTGCCTACCTGTGGATTCAATGTCAAGAAGGAATAAGGGTCTGTAGGAATGGGGCACGTCTCATGAACACTCCAACCCTAAAATTTCATCATATTGAAATTCTACTAATTTACTTATTCTTAAATTTCAAAATATAATTTAATAAACAACGTTAGATGAACTTGCTGAATTTTACCTGAGTGTCAATGTCAAATGTATCATTCAAAAAATCATCTGTGAAAGCCATCACCTTTGCAACTAATGTAAGCTATGTAGCTGCATTCTGAACACTCTGATAATCATATGCGCAAACAACACCACAAGTTCCACAATGGTGGGGTGGAGATTGGGGCCTACACATATCCTCCACACTAGGATCTACTAGAGGCCTCACACACTGTAAAATGGTCTGGGTGAGTGAGCCAATCAACTCCAACGTGTCCACCTCTACACTATCCTTACCAATGGAAGGAACAATGACATGCTCCACCATGGGTTTCGGCAAGGGTCTTGGTGCTTGTTGGGATTGTAAATTTCTGTAAGTTTTCACATGTTTTCACACCCCTGAGTTTCCATTGGAGTTCTTATCATAGGCACATGGGTTTGTCTTCATGTTATTTCTGCTCACATTTTTCCTTATTGCCCCATTGGATCCATCGAGTTATGCATTTTTCATGTCATGGTCCATATCGGCATAGGTCTGTCTAGGTCTCCCCGACCTATGTTACTTGTCTATTAACATTTGCTGCTGCAGGAATCGGCAAGGACTTTTTCATTGTTGTAGTGACTGGAATTTACCTGTGGGTGGCTATCAGCATGACATTCGTGCTAATTTAGTGACTGAGGATGAACTTATCAGCATGAGATATTTCATCGGTATTGGTCTCGGTGAGTAACCTTTGGTCTCGCCGACACCACACATGGGGTTTCTATCGAGTAGCTTCCAGTGAGAGATCATCTTCGATACAATATCATGGCAAAAATACCTTGTCTTGCCAACTGATACGATGGATGAGATTTTCGGCAAGAGTTACGATATTGATATAAATCTTGGGGAGCCTGTCGGGTCTTGTTGACAATACAAAATGGTTTTCTTTCGGCGAAGGGTTGGCATTCTCTTGATGAACAGCTGTGAGCTCGGGTGTTTTGGTATGACACAAAATAATCTATAAGATGTCTCGCCGATAGTTGGAAGTTATAGCGACATACATGGGGTAGCTCAGTGAGAGATGGAGATATCGGTAAGAGGTCTCGGCGAGTGACCTTCGGTATCGCCGATGGAAAACAAGAGGATCCTTGTCAGCGTAAGTATTACCTTGTCTCGGCGACTAGTAAATAGCATTATGGGAGACTTTCAGTATAACAAAGTGCTATCTGTATGAGGTCTCCCCGATGTCTTGAAGTCATAGCGACACAAAAGATGAATAAAGGGCTTTTGGTATAACTCTACGAAATCTCTGGGACTTCTCCCCGATTGTGTGTTGTCTTGGTGAAGGTGTATGAAGGACCTTGTTGACATGAGAATGTTTATGTCTCAACAAAATAAAGGTATCACAAGGGCTCTCAGAAAAACAAAGGCTTGTCTACATGACGTCTCCCGATATCATAAGGTTATGGCAGCGCACGAGTGGTAAAGGAACTCTCAGGGAAACAAAATGAAATCTTTATGACATCTCCCTGACGGTCGACATTCATGGTGAAGGAAAATAACACCACAAATTGATTAACGATTGAATTTCCTTCGGCATAGCTGTTGCATTATCTCACCGACTGTTTCACTAGTGAACAACAAAAATACAAATCCTGTGGCTGACATGTGAATTCAAATAATTGTTGCAGGCCGACTTGATTGGAGCCCAAATTCTATGGAGGGCCGACATGATATTTAAGTATGATTTATTTTCTCATGTTGGTGTATAAATAGGCATTTTGTAATTGTAAAAGGAGGAACTATCAGATCTTAGATAGATACAGTAGATTTAGATGGATACAGTGGAATAAAATCATCCAATCAGAGACTATTATTGCATGATTTTAGAATGGAGGTATTTATGAAAATCAGTTGATGTTGCATTTTTCTGGTGTCAATTATCTATTGAATTCAATGAAAATACTGCTAAGTTGTCTCCAAGATGGATTCTTTCTGGTTATTTAAATTGATGTAACAAGTTTATATTCAATTCATCAGTGCACATTTGTTGTATCTATATGGTTAATCGATTGGTTCTTTCAAGCAGAGATTAAAATCCTTTTAGTTGATCATAATAATCAGAGAGATTCATTTGGATTGTTAAAGTAGAGCTTAGTAGTTACAATATTGCATGTTTATACAAGTTGTAAACAGAATGTATGCCAGATAATTTGAGTTTTCTCTAGAGAGTGTTGCTCATCTTGATTTCATTTGACTCTGCATACCCAACAAGGCACTGGTCTCTACATTTTCATCATTAAGATTCATTTATTCTCTTTATATCTATTCATTGAGCATTTTAGGATTTAGATTAAGAAGATTGCTATCAAGTTTGAATTCATTTGTTCACCTCCATCTGCCATTGTGGAAAAATCATTGTGCAAGAAAGATAATCATAAGACAAGTCTACTTCATTCAGATAGGTATACCCGCCTAGGTTTGGCAACACCTAAAGAGTAGAAGGTTGAAAGATTTTTGACCTTGTCTATTACCCTAAAGCATATTAAGAGATTGGAAGCCTTTTGAGGCATTTGGCCTTCATTTTTAAGAGCTAAGAAATTGGCGAATCTACTGGGGAACACATTCAGAATCAAGGCCTTTCATAGAGTCAGGGACTATATACAGACTCCGCCGGGGATAAGAAACATTAAGTATTTTCTCATTTTTAGGCAAAAGTGAGTGGCGACTCTGACAAAAATTTTGCAGCTGTTCATCATGAATGGAAGAAGATCTCAGTATAGGGGAGGTCATACTGGAGCTCCTGCTGGCAGCAACAAATGGACACATAAAGATGACAGAGCTGATAAGGGAAAGAGGATCAATGAGGACATGTGCATGATAGATAAAGATAAAACATCCAGAGCACACTATGAAACTTATAATTGCTATGATACATGGAGAGATAGTTCCAGTGTAGAACTTTGTACCCCTGAAGAGCAAGTAAATCCTTTTCATGATTTTCAGAATTTGGATGAGTTTGATGCTATACTTGTAGCAAGAGGACTCCGATATCAACAAGAATGTGAACAAAGAATGGAAAATAATCAAAATCAGATCAATGAGAGTACGGTTCCTTGAAATGATTATGAATCTTTGTCTTATGAGGAAGTCAAAGCAAGATTTGAATCTCAGAAAAAGGAGAGGGAGGAGTAGGAAAAGGAGATAGAAAAGGCCCAGATGATACAAGCAATGAAAAATTCAAATTACAAAAGACCTAGAACATTGCTTAGACAACTAATTGCCCCCCAAAGTATGTACCACCTCATAAGTAGGGTAGTCATGGTGCAGGGCCATCTAATCAATCGAATGCTCAGAAATATCAGACTGGGAATCACTATAAGCAGCCAAATCATCCACCTCATATTCCCACACAACATACAACTATGCATCCAGCTCCTAGTCAGTCTTTTATCGCACAGTATAATGCACAGTACAATAATCCCATGCATCAACGTCAATGTCCACCCATTCCTCCCCCTCATTAGCATACAACCATGATCAGAAAGTTTGATTTAGCAGGTTTTCAATTATACCCTTACCCTATGGATGGGAGTTGGAGGGGTATGGTGCCAAAATTTACAAGGAATAATGCAATCACTGCTGAAGAGCATTTAAAGAGTTTCAACATCTTCATCCAAGACATAGATGTGCCATATGAAGATTTACACATGAAGTTGTTTATGATGTCACTTCTTGAAGATGCTAGGGATTGGTTTACCAGCTTGCAAGCATACCCAATCAATTCTCTTCAAGTATTCCAAGATCAATTATTAGAAAAATATGGGAATCTAAATGCACCAGATGTAGCTCTTCATGAATTGATGCGAATTCAGAAAAACCAGAATGATTCAATTTATGATTTCAACTGAAGATTCAATAAGTTGCAGACTAAGGTACCTCCTGGATCAAGGCTGCCAGATTCTGTATCTTTGAGTGTTTATTTAAATGCATTTGATCCTAAAACAAGGTATGAGTTGAGAAATATATTCCCAAGAGATCTAGTTGAAGCTCAGAAGATAGCACTAAAAATTGAAAACAATAGGAAGGCTATTGGTATAATTAGTAAAAGAGACAACTTGAGGCCTCCTCAGCAGAGCAATAATTATCAATACAGACAGGAGAACACATATAGAAATGAAAGGCCAAGGTTGCATGACATGCCTTATAATACAAATTGGAAGGATGGAAAACCTATAACAGCTAGGCCAAGAAACAAAGAGACTCTTGATCCATTGAGAAAAAAGGGAACTTATATGGTGAGTAATAATTACTTTTGTGAAGTTTGTAATCAGCCCCATTCCCCAGATTATTGTGTTGTAGCCTAAAGAATGCAAGAGGAAGGGATGTTGATGGAAAAAATGGAGAAGATCACAAAGTGTATTTGACTTCAAACACTTTTTACCATATGGAAGAAGGGTATTCATCTTTAGAGGATGAAGGCTATGAATATGATGTTTCAAATCAGAAATATAATGTCCATATGGCTGAGCAACAGGTCTTTTAGGATTCTAAGGAAGATTATACAGAGCCACGTTTTGTTGAGCCGTCTGCTCAATGCAGTGTGAGGAGACTCACTGAAGATGAAATGGAGAGAATAACTGTTGCTACTGTTGAGGAAGCAAGGAGTAAATACTGGTTGAGAAATAAAAAAGTAAATGAGATGGAAGGCGTTCCTGGGGGAATTTTTATGAAAGATCAAAAAGCAACACAAGGAATTGTGAAGAAGCTAGAAAAGAGACAGCCTGATAAGAGTGAACAAAAGCCTGTCCAAAAGCAGGAAGTTGAAGAATTACACAAAGAGATACAAAAGCCTGACCAGCCTAGTAAAAAAGAGAAAGAAGAAGACAAAGGAGAAATGCCAGAACAAAAGAAAATTGTTAAGGTGGAGGGCTCTTCTTTTGACTTCACACAGATGTTATCCCAAGTAAAAATATATGTTCCTCTACTTGAAATGATGAAAATAAAAGAATATAGAGATAGTGCTGTTCAAATGATAATGAATTCTGAAAAGAAAATATCTACTCAATCAGTTAATAGGCAAGAGAAAATAGATATCCTAGATGTCTGCTTGAATGATGTATTAGCAACTCCCCCACAAGTTGATCCTTTTTTCACTACATTGCTTATCAATAACAAATTGCTAAGGAATTGCATGATAGACTCTGGCGCTGCTATAAATATTATGCCAATAGGAGTTATGAAGTAGCTTGGCATGAGGGTCGATATATATGAAGGAAAATGCTATGCAATGGATAACAAACCTATTCCTGTGGTAGGTATTATAAAATATGTTGAAGTCAAACTGGCTACTTATCCATAGGTGGCGTATAATATACATATAATAGTGATAGATACTCCTCAGTTCAGGATGCTTCTATCAAGAAAGTGGACAACAACAGTTGGGGGAAATATTCAGTTTGATCTGTCTTATGCTACTATTCTAGTAAATGGTTAGGAAGTCAAGTTGTATAGAGAGCCAAGAATGAACCAGCTTGTTGACTTTGTGCCTCAGGATCAGATCAATTGTTTCTATGGTGTAAATCTTGGTAATTTCAAGACAGAATCAGCCCAGCACGAGTTAGTCAGTACTGATCCAATTAAGAAATATGTTGTGCCTAACTACATTGGTGTGTGGAGGATGTACTCTGGTGAAGTATGGGAACCTAAATCATTGTATTGGCTAGAGTCATCAAAACAATATACCTATGATCCAGTGAATGAATTTATTAGTGCCACACAAGGGAAAAGGTATGAAGACAATGATGATATCACAGATGAGCATCAGGAGACCAATTTTTCACTGTAGCCAATAGAAGATGAGACAGGTGCAAATCAATATGGTTCATATGATAGCATGCATGAAAAGGATGAGGATGATGAATTTCTTTCCTGTATATCAGATTATGACATAGAAGGCAGTGTATGTTATGAAGGATCTAGTGAATATACAGATCGTGAAGATGAATTTGTGGATTTTGATTTGTAGCAAGGTGATTCTTGTAGTTCTTGTGATGATCAAGAGGAAGATGCAATGGACAATGTGTGTTCATTTGATAATGAGTATGTAATACCTCCTACTATAGTTGAAAGCTATAAGGATACATTTGATGATGAAGAAAAGATATTTTCAGACACACTAAATGATGTATCAAATTATGGAACAAGTGATTGTGCTGGTAATGTTTATGTTCTCTCATTCTCTGATGATCTTGGGCCTCTTTTTGATGATGACAAAAGTGATGAGTATGACTATAATAATGAAAGTATTGAGACTTGTTTGCTTAGTAGTGAGCAAATTTCAAATTTGCTGACTCTTGAATATCAGAGGTATACACATGAAGGTGGTCCTAAGGTTCTTTGTCCAACTTACATTTGTTTTGAAAAAGAAAGATCTTTGTGTGATTATTCTTACGACTCTCAGTGCATTTCTCAAGTTGGTGGTGAAACCTTTGAAGTTGGCCAAAAGTATGTGTCCATTCAAGATAAGGTATGTGATTTTGAAATTCGTAACTCATATGGAGAAGATGTTTATTTGCATGCCAAGGATGATAGACTTCCTGATTTGATTGGTTCACATATGCATGATATTGAGGATATGGGTCATAATCAAGTATTGTTCCCAAATAGAGATACTGAAGAGGTGCAAAAGGTTTTAGATTTGTTTATCTCAGACAGTGTTGATATGACAATTTTTTTTTATTCTCAAAAGAAGCACTTTGATGATCAATTTACAATACAGCTGGGGGAATGTTTCACAATTCATAACAGTGAGAAAGATAATGAGGAATTTTGCATTAAATATGCATGCATTTTACATATTGAAGGCGACAAGGGTTTGTCCCATGATAATGAAAAATTCAAGTTGCTGAATGGTGTTGGGATTTTGGGCCAAACCGAGCATGATGATACTCTAATAACTTGCAATAACAGTGACAGGAATGATTGTATGAATGTCTACAGGGGGAATATGATGAACTTAAAGCAAAGTTAGGTATTTGACAGGGGAAAAGTATGGTTTGAGTTTCATATCATAACAACTTAGAATACGTGAAATTAAAACACAGAGGATTTAGGGTTTCTAGTGCATGGACAACTCTTGCTCATCCTCTTTAAAATTCTTTTCCATGCATAGTAGTTTAGGGTTCTGGTTCGCCTCCATTTCCATCTTGCAATTTGTTCGTTTCTAGTTTTCTCATTTTGTGTCTGGTCTACTCACCCAAAGATTTGGATCCTTGCAAATGATCTTACTATCATTCATCCCCAGATGGAGCCACTGTTGGGACTGTAAATTTTTGTAACCTTTCACATGTTTTCACACCCCTGAGTTTCCATTGGAGTTCTTATCATAGGCACATGGGTTTGTCTTCATGTCATTTCTGCTCACATTTTTCCTTATTACCCCATTGGGTCCATCGAGTTATGCATTTTTCATGTCATGGTCCATATCGGCATAGGTCTGTCTAGGTCTCCCTGACCTATGTTACTTGTCTATTAACATTTGTTGTTGTAGGAATTAGCAAGGACTTTTTCATTGTCGCAGCAACTGGCATTTACCTATGGGTGGCTATCGACATGACATTTGTGCTATTTTGGCAACTGAGGATGAACTTATTGGCGTGAGATCTTTCATCAGTATTGGTCTCGGTGAGTGACCTTCGGTCTCGCCGACACCACACCTGGGGTTTCTATCAAGTAGCTTTCGGTGAGAGATTATCTTCGATACAACATCATGGCAAAACTCCCTTGTCTTGCCGACTGATACGATGGATGAGATTTTCATCAAGAGTTACGATATCGATATAAGTCTTGGCGATCCCATTGGGTCTTGCCGACAATACAAAATGGTTTTCTTTCGGTGAAGGGTTGGCATTCTCTTGACGAACAGGTGTGAGCTCGGGTGTTTCAGTATGAGACAAAATAATCTACAAGATGTCTCGCCAATAGTTGGAAGTTATAGCGACATACATGGGGTGGCTCAGTGAGAGATGGCGATATTGGTAAGAGGTCTCGACGAGTGACCTTCGGTCTCGCCGATGGAAAACAAGAGGATCCTTGTTGGCGTAAGTATTGCCTTGTCTCGGCGACTAGGAAATAGCATTATGGGAGACTTTCGGTATAACGAAGTGCTATCTGTATGAGGTCTCCCTGATGTCTTGAAGTCACAGTGACACAAAAGATGAATAAATGGCTTTCGGTATAACTCTACGAACTCTGTGGGAATTTTCCCTGATTGTGTGTTTTCTTGGCGAAGGTGTATGAAGGACCTTGTTGGCGTGTGAATGTTTATGTCTCAGCGAAATAAAGGTATCATGGGGGCTCTCGACAAAACAAAGGCTTGTATACATGTCGTCTCCCCAATATCATAAGGTTATGGTGACACACAAGTGGTAAAGGAACTCTCGGGGAAACAAAATGAAATCTTTATGACATCTCCCCGATGTTTGACAGTCATGGCGAAGGTGAATAACACCATGAAGTAATTAACGATTGAATTGCCTTTGGCATAGCTGTTGCATTATCTCACCGAATGTTTCACTGGTGAACAACATAAATACAAATCCTATGGCCAACATGTGAATTCAAATAACCGTTGCAGGCTGACATGATATTTCAATATGATTTATTTTCTCATGCTGGTGTATAAATAGGAATTTTGTAATTGTAAAAGAAGTAACTATCAGATCTTAGATAGATACAGTAGATTTAGATGGATACAATGGAATAAAATCATCCAATCAGAGACTATTGTTGCATGATTTCAGAGTGAAGGTATTTATGAAAATCAATTGATGTTGTTGCATTTTTCTGGTGTCAATTTTTTGTTGAATTTAATGAAAATACTACTAAGTTGTCTCCAAGATGGATTCTTTCTGATTATTTAAATTGATGTAACAAGTTTATATTCAATTCATCAGTGCACATTTGCTGTATTTGTGTGGTTGATCGATTGGTTCTTTCAAGCAGAGATTAAAATCCTTTTAGTTGATCACAATAATCAGAGAGATTCATTTGGATTGTTAAAGTAGAGCTTAGTAGTTACAATATTACATGTTTATACAAGTTGTAAACATAATGTATGCCAAATAATTTGAGTTTTCTCCAGAGAGTGTTGCTCATCTTGATTTCATTTGACTCTGCATACCCAACAAGGCACTGGTCTCTGCATTTTCATCATTAAGATTCATTTATTCTCTTTATATCTGTTCATTGAGCATTTTAGGATTTAGATTAAGAAGATTTCTATCAAGTTTGAATTCATTTGTTCACCTCCATCTTCCATTGTGGACAAATCATTATGCAAGAAAGATAATCATAAGACAAGTTTGCTTCATTCAGATAGGTATACCTGCCTAGGTTTGACAGCACCTGAAGAGTAGAAGGTTGAAAGCTTTTTGACCTTGTCTATTACCCTAAAGCGTATCAAGAGATTGGCAGCCTCTTGAGGCATTCGGCCTACGTTTTTGAGAGCTAACAATGCCAACTGTGGATTACATTGTACAACAGGTCTATCATGCATGGAGCCCCCACCTCTACCCTAAAATTCTAAGATGTCAAAATAATTTGGCATCTTATTGAGGACGAACTCACAATAGAGTTTCCTCAAAAAGTATTGTGATACCTCATGGTTATTGCATGGAGGCTAGTCAAATACCATCCACCACCACTCCAAAAATTTATTTTTAATTAACTCATGGTGGCACCAATGGATGGGGAACCTCCTGCATGCATGAGACAAAGGTGTGTTGGATCTCGAGTCTGTAAATATGGCACACAAGTCAACTTTGCTATTTTTTAATTTTTTAACATTTGCATATGACAAACCACTAGCATAAAATTGTTTCATCTCATGCCTATTATTTGAACAAAAAAATATTTTCTCCCTCATTTCTCCTACATGAGATACAATTGACTTTAATGATTCAACAATCGCTCTCCTATAAGGGTGGGTTTTAGCATGCTTGGTTAATCTTCCAATTAATTATTCAAGGTATCTTTTATTGTTTTCAATTTGATTTAGAATATTTTCTTGTGTTCCTTGAGGATTCCTATGAATTGATGGAGGGGTTTTAGGTTCTTGTATAGGAGGCTCTTCCTAATGGAGTGACTATGAATTCCCAATGTTTTGAGGTGGAGATTCATTCCCTGAGAATTAGAATTTTTTTTATTATAAAAGCCTATTTCAATCTACATTCTAAATGAAATTCAAAATAAATAGAATAAAAATACATACCTCTTCACAATCTTTGAAATCTCTAACGTGTTGGTGGCATCCTCATGAAAAATAGCAGCTAAGAGTGCAAAATATGGATGAGATTTGGCAAGCTCTAGTTGTAGAGCTTAAATCCTCCAAGCCAAGCCACAGGTTGAAATGAAAATGCAGGTTTCAAATCTATTTTTTGAGCTTTTAATCTACTTTTTCATTTGGCGAGTGCCAAATTTGGCTCACACCAAATGACTTAAATTAATTTGGTGTGCACCAAATTTGGCACTCTCCAAATTTGGCATGCACCAAATGCTCAATTTTGAGCTTTTTTTTCAAAATTTTTCAGTTTGGCACCAAAATTGTGTCATAGATTGGTGCACTTACCTGTCACAAGCTTTCTATATTGTAGGGTTGATCTAGGGACCCACTGAGTCTAAAACCAGACAATAGGCCACTACCATCTATACATGGTGATGTCATATTCCAATTATTCTTATCACTCATTGCTCATCATTGAAAGTCATAATTTGTTTGACTTCACAACAATGACATGAAGTGACTGAGTAATATTCCACCACATGTCCTTCATGATTTCATCTTCATCTTGTAGGTTATGTCACCATATTCGACCCACTTGAAACATCACATGCACCATCTAATCATCAATGCATGATCTCCACTATTTCCTGCTATCCCATGGGGCTATACAAGGAAACACCACAAATGTAGTTGTGAAGTGTGGAGGTCATCGATCTTTAGGCCACAACCACAACTGTTGATTGCATTGAGGTAAAATATTTCACTCGTGACTTAGGAACTATTTTAGTTGCCATTATTTGCTAAGCCAGTATAAGGGGGCTAGTAACAAAGATGACCTTAATGGCTTAAGTTATCACTTAAGCAACCAAAATACCTTAGTAACAATTCAACAAAAAAACATAAGCCTTATGAAAATTACATGACTATAAACCTTATGGTTTATCCACCAAACCCTAAATTTGACCGAGAGCATACATAAATTATTTCTAGATTCATCACACATGCTTTGGACTTGCAAAACACATTTTTGAGAAGCTATTAGGAAACCCATATCAAATCTTCACATAGATTTGATCTTAGACAACTATAGTGCCATGACAACAACTCATGAAAACATTTCATCATCATGATCTTCTCTTCAACCTTCTACACCAATATTTTAAAAAACTAATCCATTGAGCTCGACCTCAAGACAATAATCTCCCATGTAGAATATCACACAAACATCCCCTTTTGACATCAATGAAAACAATATGCCAACAATATCCCCCTTTTTCATTGATAGAAAAACCAAAATATCAACTTGCATACAATGATCTGATACCAATTATAGATGTTGCAATTTCAATTTATGTTTTGTACCAGCTAAACCATTTCACTGCACTTGTCCAACTTTCTCTCTAGCTCCTTTTTAAACATTTCATCACAATTTCCCCCCCTTTGAGATCAATGGAAAAGGATCATGCTCAAGAAGTGTACACTTTCTCACCTTGTGAATATTCTCCCCCTTTGATAGGAAAATCAAAGAGAAAGAGAGAATTTGAAATTTTCAACCATCAAGTGGTTAGAAATTTGCAAAACATTTTTATCAAACTTGATTCCTCTCTCCATTTCCAGAGATAAAAGAAGTAGCTGTGAAGCTCCCCTTGGATCCATGCCATATCACTACAATTTAGTGACATGATGTGGGAGCAATTACTCCTAATTTCTACCTCAAATATTCAAATTGTTCCTTGGGAAGAGGCTTTGTGAATATGTTAGCAACTTGTTCTTTTGTGGAGACATTGTCCATGTTGACTTCCTTTTTTGCAACCTTCTCCCTAATAAAGTGATGATTGATATGTGCTTTGTCCTAGAGTGCATCACTAGATTATTTGATATATTTATTACACTTGAATTATCACAAAGAATAGAGATAGGTTCACTATACTCAACCTTGATGTCTTTGAGTGTTTTCTTCATCCATAGAACTTGAGTACAACATGCTGGGGTTGCTACGCATTCTACTACTATTGTGGAAAGAGTAAAAAATTATTGCTTTTTGCTCATCCATGAAATAAGTTTATTTCCCAAGAAAAATAAACCTCTACTAGCGCTTCTCCTATCGTTTACACTTCCAACCGAATCAACATCTGTATATGTAGTTAGAGTGAAATATTTTCTCTTGGGGTACCACAACCCACAATCAATAGTGCTCTTTATATACCTAAAGAATCTTTTCACTGCATTGACATGAGAATCCTTAGGTGAATCTTGAAATATTTTTACTATACACATTGCTTGAATTATGTCTGGGCTTGATGCAGTTAAATACAACAAGATTCCAATCATTGACCTATACATTGTCTGATTTGCATCTGGTGACTCATATGATTTTCTTAACTTACAACTAGTTATCACAGGAGTACTAACTAGTCTACTATCTTCCATACCAAAATTATGAAGAATTTCCTTAGCATATTTAGTGTGGGATATAAATATCCCATCATTAGTTTGCACAATTTATAAACCAAGGAAAAATGACAATTCTCCTAGCATTGAAATCTCAAATTCATCTTTCATGTGAGTAGAAAACATTACACATTTTTTCATTGCTACCACCAAATATGATGTCATCAACTTACACAACAACAATAATCATGTTCTCACCTTTTGATTTAAAATACAAATGGTTGTCTACGCACCCTTTCTCGAATCCTTGTTGTTGTAGATACTAATCCAATCTTGAATACTGTGCTCTAGGTGCTTGCTTTAGACCATACAAAGATTTTCTCAATTTACAAACATAGTCTTCCTCTTCTGATAGTTGAAAACTCTTTGGTTGTTCAATGTAAACTTCCTCTTCAATATTTCCATTAAGAAAAGAAAATTTGATGTCCATTTGATAGACCTTAAATCCCTTATAAAATGATAATGCAAGAAACATTCTAATAGCTTCTAATCTTGTAACAAGTGTAAATGTTTCTCCAAAGTCTATACCTTCAATCTGTGCATACCCCTTGCACTCTAATCTTTCTTTGTTCCTTACCATAGCTCCATCTTCATTTATCTTGTTTTTAAACACCTATTTAGTGCAAATTACATTTTTTCTTGGGGGCCTAGGAACCAATTCCCATGTTTTGTTCTTCTCTATTTGATTTAGTTCCTCTTCCATGGCATTTATCCATCTTTCATCCTTGATATCCTCCACATAGCTTTTTGGTTCTATTTATGATAGAAGGGAAAAATTTACTTGCTCAAGTTGTTCTTTGCAAGTCTTCTCCTTATCTGAACACCTTCATTTTTATCACCAATAATCTGATCCATAGGATGATCTTTCTGCACATACTTTGTACATCCTTTTTCATTCTCCTCTTCTTTTTCTTCTTCATCATTTGCTACATCTCCATAATATGATTCATCTTCAAAGTCATTGTTATCAGATTTGATATATTTTATATTCTCATCAATCTTAACATTGATGCTTTCCACAATCTTATTCATCCTTTTGTTATAACATTTGTAAGATTTGCTTTGGGTGGAATATCCTAGAAATATTCCTTCATCCCATCTAGAATCAAAGCTTCCCAAGTTTTCATCTTCTCTCTTTATGTAAAAACTTCTACCAAACAACTTGAAATACTTGACAGATGTAGGCTTGCCATACCACAATTCATATGGAGTCTTACCACTATTTTCTCTTATCTGAGATTTGTTATGAATGTAAACTATAGTTTGGATTGCTTCTCTCTAAAAAGTATCTACCAATTTAGCCTCACCCAACTTTTCTCTAGCCATATCTTTAACCATTTTGTTTCTTCTTTCTACCACCCCATTTTTTTGTGGAGTTCTTGGTGCAAAATATTGTCATTTGATTCCATGTTTCTCATAGTATCTAATGAGTTCAATTGATGCGAATTCACCACCTCTATTTGATCTTAAGCACTTTATTGTTTTGCTGGTCTCCTCAACCATCTTCCTAAATATCTTGAACTTCTCAAATGCTTCAGACTTGTCCTTTAGAAAGGTCACCCACACCATTCTAGTATAGTCATCAATTAGCAGTATGAAGTATTTTTCACCTTTCAATTCCCTTGTCCTTGTGGGACCACATAGATCAGTATGAACTAATTTCAATGGTTTTGTGGTTGAGTAATCCTTTGTTGGAAACTTAACCCTTGCTTGTTTTCCTTGCTAACATTCTTTGCAAATGGTGTTTGCAGGCTTAGTTATCTTAGGCATGTGTCTAACTAGTCCTCTTGAACTTACTTTTACTAAATTTTCAAAATTAACATGCCCCAATCTCCTATGCCACAACCAACTCTCATCTACCTAGCTTATTAGAAAAATATGTCCTTTTACTTTACAAATATTGTAAAGATTGCTATCATTCCTTACTCCTTGTGAAATTGTCTTAACATTCTTTCTTATCTTGTAGCCTTCTGAATTGAATATAATCTTGTAGCCATTGTCACACATTTAGCTAACACTTAGAAGGTTATGTTTCAAACCTTCATCATAAAGGACATATTTTGTATGATTCTTACCATCTATGCTCAAGATTCCTTTTCCACAAATCCTCATAGAAGTATTGTCACCAAAACTAATTGATCCTTCTTTACATTTCTTGAGTTGGATGAATTTTCTTTTATCTCCAATCATATGCTTGGAGCAACTACTATCAATAACCCAAAAATTTTGTTTCTTTGGATGAAGTGTAGTTTGTGCAATAATTGATTGGGTGGGATTTTTCTCTTTCTCCTTCCATACCTTCTTAAGTTTATTTTCAACTTTCTCTTCTTCTTTCTTAGGAACCTTGGATTCCTTTTTCATTTTGGGAGGTAGGTTTTTCTTCTTCTCAAATTGAACATTTGGTCTTATAAATTTTGTTCTACAATTTCTAGCTATATGACCAAAGTTATTGCAGTTCTAACACAATACACTCATATCCATTAAGGGAGAAAAATATTTTTTCTTACAAAGTTCATACTTCTTTTAGGATCTATTCTAAATTCTCTAGCTCTATGACCAAATTGATTAAAAGTATAACAACTTTCCCAGAGAAGAATAATGAGTACCTAGTCATAGCATTTCCTTGAGTTGGACGAGGGTTTCTTCTTTGTCTCAACACTCTTGTGAATCCATCTGCATCTGTTATTCTTGTGTTTTTCTTCTTCTTCTTCTTCTGTTGATTAGGAACTAGTTGTTTATCCTTCTTTTCTATAGTTGACTTCTTGTCTTCATCACATTTTATCACATCAACAGACTTCTTATCCTCTCTAAAGGCATCCTCCTTGCATGATTTCTCACCAAATGAACTTGAATTTTATTCTATTCTAAATCTTTCATAATTTTTTGTAGAATAATTGCTAAATGAACTCTTTCCTTTCTCCATTCCTAAACCTAATTTCTCTTTGTTAGCTATCTTTTGTTTGCTTAATAATCCATCAAGTATTACCGAGCCTCCTTTTAGCTTCAAACCCTTTTCAATATTCTCCTTGGCTTTATCTAACTCTTTTCTTAAGGAAACTACTTCTACCTCAAGCTTCATGCATTTGTCTGCTTCAAATTCAAGATTGCACTTTATCACTTCTTCCATTCTTTTGGCTTCCTAGAGTTAAAGTTTTGGACCTATAATCATCTTATTAGACTCCTCAGGATCTTTGGTTAGCTGATCAGTTTCCTTTAAATGTTGATTCTTCTTTTTTTAGATTTTTAATCTCACCTCTTAAGTTGTTAATTTCTTTTAAAGCGTTGATGAGCTCTCCCTCAAGATCAATTTTAGCTTCCTCCTCACCAATATTTTTACCCATACCATGCTTTTTCTTCGTAGATCTTTTATCCATGAAGAGAAATTCTTCCTCTTTTTCCTCTATTACAAGAGCATGATCTAGTTCACTGTCTTAATCATGACTAGCAATAGATTAGTCACTTTCTTCTTGAATATACAAGCTCTTTTTCTTCTTTCCAAAGCTCTTCTTTTTAGGGTAGTAGGGTTTCTTCATCTTATGATCTCCTTCTTGTTTGGCATTATCCTTCTTATTATAAGGGCATTTAGAAGAAAAACGTCCAATTTTATAACAGCTAAAAAACTTGAAGGATAATTTACCTTGCTAGATCCTATTCTTAACCTTCTAACAAAGTTTGCTTCTTCCTCATCAATATTTTCATGTTCTGAAGTGGAGGCTATATCCTTGTCTTGCTTAGGTGCCACAAAATTTTCTTTATTTGTAGCCTTGAATGCAACTTCTCTTGCAGATGGTTCTACATTTCCCATTCTCATTTTGTATGCAGTGAATATGCCATACAACTCATCAAGAGTGATTTTTTATGATCCTCTCCCTTATTTTTATAGTAGATATCTTGGGGTTGTACTTGGTTGTCATTGACCTTAGAACCTTTTGCACAATGACAGTTTCTTTTACTTCTTTGAATCCTCTAATTGAATTCACTATCTCTTCAACTCTAAGAAGATATTCTACAATATTTTCTTCTTCACCCATCTTCAATCCTTCAAATTTAGCTCTAAGAATCTATAACTTTTCCAAATTTACTGTATCATCTCCTTCATAGATGATTTTCAAAATTTTCCAAACATCATGTGTATTTTGATAGTGCATTACCTTGACAAACATGCAACTTGATAACCCACAAAGAATAACATGCTTTGCTTTGGTATTGTTCTCATAATCCTTCTTTCCAGCAACATTAGTGGGAGGGGAAGGAGGAGGAATATCATTTTTCTTAACTGAAATTCAAACATCAAACCTTAGAGATCCCAAATATTTCTCCCTCATTATGCTCCAAAAGGCATAATTTGATCCATTGAATTGAGGTGTCTTGTTTCTTGAAGAACCTTTTGGCTGGCCATTGTGTCCTCTCTACCAAGATCTACCCAACCCGATTAAGCTTCTCGTAAGGAACCTGTGCTCTGTGATAGGCTATCATTAGGTCCTAACACTTTAATTGATAAATACATTAATATATCGACCGGGTAGGGTCCAAAGGCTATATGCAATAGAATCTACATCTTGACTATCTCCCTCAAGTTTCCTAGATGTTGGACAACTGAAATAAAACTCTGATCTAAGAGGCCACTAAACTTAGAAAGTATGAAATCATCTATTTAGAAAGCTTGAAATAACTAAACTAAGAAGTAGAAAACTATGAATTTGAAAAGCATAACAACTAAAATAGAAAGCATGGAAATGATTAAACTAAGAAATGTATAGATTGTTGAAGAAGTAAATCTTGTAAAGAAACTAGGAAACATTGATCTAATCAAAAGATAACAATCTAAACAACTAGCATATAATGATTTAACAATTTGAAACAATCTTGTATGTTGAAGAACCTTTTGGCTGGCCATTGTGTCCACTCTACCAAGATCTACCCAAGTTGATTAAGCTTCTCATAAGGAACCTGTGCTTTGTGATAGGCTATCATTAGGTCCTAAAACTTTAATTGATAAATACATTAATATATCGACTGGGTAGTGTCCAAAGGTTATATGCAATAGAATCTACATCTTGACTATCTCCCTCAAGTTTCCTAGATGTTGGACAGCTGAAATAAAACTCTAAACTAAGAGGCCACTAAACTTAGAAAGTAGGAAATCATCTATCTAGAAAGCTTGAAATAACCAAACTAAGAAGTAGAAAACTATGAATTTGAAAAGCATAATAACTAAACTAGAAAGCATGAAAATTATTAAACTAAGAAGTGTATAAATTGTTCAAGAAGTAAATCTTGTAAAGAAACAAGGAAACATTGATCTAATCAAAAGATAACAATCTAAACAACTAGCATATAATGATTTAACAATTTGAAACAACTGAAAGAAGGTGATTTGGAACTTCAAACACTAAACTCAAAGAATACAGACTTAGCTACAACCTATAGGATTAGTCTTAACAGAATTACACACATGAAAGTGAACTTCAATTCCAATTGTTATCTACTAAATGAAAGTACAAAATTAAAAGTAAGATACTTATCTAGATCTAATCTACAACCCCTCAAGTGGCCAACTCTTAGGTGCTCCTATTCCTAGCTCAAATCAAAAGCACTGGTAATTCCAAAATTACTTCATTCAAAGAAATCCATTCAAATTATTTAGTAACTCCAAAAGTGGTGAGAAAAACTCATTTTATTCATATGAAAAGTGTAACTTAGAAAACATATTGGTAGCATAATGACATTCTTTTGTACGTTATCATTTTCAACAGTTACATATTTATATGAGAGCAACTAGCAAAATCCTACTTTTCAATTGGTAAAGTATTCAACTGATTGTCAACAACTAACAAAATTTAAAGCCCATGACATGAAATATTAAAAAGGCTCGACATGAGCCATAAAGTCTTTAGAACTAAAAATAATAGAAACTATAAAAACTTGGTCCATCATGTATGCTCTTGAAGTTTCGGTGCCCATTCACTTGTTTTCAATGGTGTTGAAGTCTGTGTTAAACCTCTTTGACTAGGATGGTAACTGATTATGGGAGTTGACCTATGGAATTATCAAAAACTAAACCATTAAGTCAGCACAAATTAGCTTATTTTGACTAATTTAAAGAAATAAAGATTGTACGCTTATTCACAAAAGGAAACCAATTACTTATCCTAAAGACAATTAATTGGTAGGGTAAGATTGGTTGAAAGGTATAAGGTTAAGTATTTAGTCCATTATATTGATGAGGTTATTTTTACCTCATCACTCTGATACCAATTGTTGGAACAAACAATCTATTGAGAGGGTGGTGAATTAGTAGATCTATTAAAATTTATGCCCTTAGCTTATTACACAAATTAATTCTCTTAAATATTTTATGTGCATATTAAAGCTTAATTTATATAAACACATACATGAACAATAAGCATCACATAAGACAACATAGGATATACTTGGAAAACCCAAAATGGGAAAAACCATGAAAATAAATGTTGCTAGGATCTACTGTCCTAATCCAACCTCACAATCAAATGAAAAAAATACAATGTTTAAGGGTACAAACCCTAACGAGACACCAATCCCTTGGTTTTAGGAGCACCCACTCCCTAATCTGAGTACCTACCCAGATATCTAATGAAACTCATCAATTAGATTTACAGTGAGAGATATTATAATTTGTTACAATTCAATGTTGCAACTACACAATACCTTGTTGCAATCTTTGCAACTTTCCCTGCTCTGCACCCTCCTCTACTCTACTTTTTGAATATTAACCCAAATTGAAATCTCTAATTTTGTTTGGGTCCTGCTCATTCAAAATTAGTGTATTCTTTGTCTGTGACTTAGTTCACACACTTTGCTACACACACTTTTGGACACCTTCATGATTTCTTGAGTGTGTCTCTTTTTTCTTGAATCCACTAATCTGCAATCAATGCCTCAAGCCATGTGCCATCTATACAGATCCTCTTATCAGGTTTTTCCCACTATCTTCCTCAAAAGGTTAGCTATTCTTCAATTCATAACCCTCAAATCCAAATACTAGCTTAATGGATTTTACTAAGTATGGTGGTCTACAAAACCTTAACACCTGATATGTATTAAATGCAATTACCTATATATTAGATTTGATTTTTATTTCTATCACCTTAGCGATTTGTGCTACCTCCTTGCCAAAAAATCTCCAACCGATTGGTTGCTAGAGAAGTTAGATCATTTAATTTCATCCTCTATGTTGGTTACCAAACCTAATTTTTGTTCATATAGAGATAGCCATTTGTGCTCTTCAAATTCAAACTTGAGTCATCAATCCACTACTTTATGCCATGATCCTTTGATTCTACTTTGATCTCGACATCTTTAAACATGTTGCAAATTGTTTCTAGATTTTGATTGTGTAAGTTTTTTTGCATCAATGTTTCAGATCACACTCTATGATCCATCATTAGGATGAAAAAGAGAGCTAAAGGAGAAAATGATAAGTTTCCAGACCAAAAGATTAGTTAAAAGGAACAAAGAAGGGAAAGGGAGGGGGTTGCACGAGAAAAGAGAAAGAAGGACCAATGAGATAAGAGGAATGAAATTCAAGATTAAACTAATCAATAAAAATGAGATGCCAAAATTAATAATAAAGTTCAACTAGAACCAAAGAATACAAGCCATAAAAATAATTGAAAACAAAAACAAAAACAAAGGCCACTTAATACTAAAACAAAAAATCAAAAGACAACATAATTGAAATAAATGAAAGCAAAAAAAAAGAATTACAAGAATAATTATATAATAGAAATTAAATAAAGAAATTACAATAATAAAAAAATTGAAATCAAATTTCAAAAGACAACCAATTAAATAAAGGAATTACAAAAAGAATTGCAATTAAATAATAGAAAATAAATGCAAGACTAAAAAATAAAACCAATTAGAAATTAAATACAAGACTAAAAGTAAAATATTCACATCACTGGTCTTGTATTTAATTTCTAATTGGTTTTATTTTTTTAGTCTTGTATTTATTTTCTATTATTTAATTTCTTTATTTAATTGCAATTCTTTTTGCAATTCCTTTATTTAATTGGTTGTTTTTTGAAATTTGATTTCAATTTTATTCTTATTGTAATTCTTATTTTTTTCTTTCATTTATTTCAATTATGTTGTCTTTTGATTTTTAGTTTTAGTATTAAGTGGCCTTTGTTTTTGTTTTTGCTTTCAATTATTTTTATGGCTTGTATTCTTTGGTTCTAGTTGAACTTTATTATTAATTTTGGCATCTCATTTTTATTGATTAGTTTAATCTTAAATTTTGTTCCTCTTATCTCATTGGTTCTTCTTTCTCTTTTCTCACGCAATCCCCTCCCTTTCCCTTCTCTATTCCTTTTAACTAATCTTTTGGTCTACAAACTTATCATTTTCTCCTTTAGCTCTTTTTTTGATCCTGATGATGGATCACAGAGTGAGATCCGAACGTTGATGCAAAAAAACTTACACAATAAAAATCTAGAAATAATTTGCAACATTCTCTATGAATTGTGGAAATCTGCTATCTCTGATTGCCATATTGACCTTCTTTAAATGATCACCATTGATCCTCTCTTGTTGCATATCATTGCTTTCCTTGATGTTGATTTATTCACAATAGTGATGTGAATATGAATTGTGGTGCAATCAATTATCTCCATTTGTCCACTAAGACACTTGTCTATCTTATCGCTCTGTCACGGATATGAAATGTGGACCTGCCATTGTCTTCATCGCTACCCTTTAGTGTATCACGATTCCTCGTAAGCCTTCAACTTCTATTTTTGCGATGTGAAAGAAATTAGAGATCATCATTCGATTGTCCTCACTCAATCTCCACCGTTGACTCCCCATCGCACCCACTTTTCTTATCGTAACTTTGTTTCCAAGTAATGGTAAGATAATTTCAATGCAAAGGATCCTCACAATGTAGTTAAATCTTGTCACTTGTCATTTAACACTCGTGTCACAAGTTTGTTATATCATAGGGCTGAGCTAGGGACCCATCGAGTCTACAACGGGTCACTACCATCTGTACATGTTGATGTCATATTCCAATTACTCATTTCGCTCATCGCTCATTGATAAATATGTCCTTTGTTTTGCTTCACAACAGTGATGTGAAGCGATCTAGAGATACTCCACCATGTGTCCTTCATGATTTCATCTTCATCTTGCTGATTTTTTCATCATACTAGAACCACTTGAAACATCACGTGCACCATTCGATCATCAATGCACAATCTCCATTTCCTACTATCTCGTAGGGCTAGAAAGGAACCCACCACAAACAGTGGGGAAGCGAGGAGGCTATCGATCTTTAGGCCACAACCACAACTACTGATCGTCTTGAGGTAAAATATTTCATTCATGACTTAGGAACCATTATAGTTACCATTATTTATCAAGTTGGTATTGCTAGGGAAGGGGGCTGGTAGCACATACGACCTTAATGGCTTAAGTTATCACTTCAGCAATTGGAAACTGCTAGTAACTACTAGTCAACGCAAAAACATAAGCCCTATGAAAATGCCAAACCTTAGGGTTTATCTGCCAAACCCTAAATTTGACCGAGATCATACACAAATTATTTCTAGATTCATCACATGCCCTTTGAACCTACAAAACACATTTCTGAGAAGCTTTTAGAAAACCCATGTATCAAATCTACATACAGATTTGATCTCAGATAGTTGTAGTGCCATGACAACAACTCATGATAACATTTTAGATCATCATGCTCTTCTTTTCAACCTTCTGCACCAATCTTTGTAGAAATTGATCCACTAAGCTCGACCTCAAGCCAACAATCTCCCATGCAAGATATCACATAGACATCCCCTTTTGACATCAATGACAATAATATGCCAACATTTATGTTATAATACAATCACATTATGTTGACTAGGAGGCTAAAAAGTGGCATGGCCACTTTTTGGTTCCCCATATTTTTGCACCTAACTAGAGTACAAGAAGAAGCATTGTCCTTTTCATAGAGAATGTGTCCTTTCTAAGTGTTTGAAATTTAATAAATTGTTGGTTGAGAATATTCATGTATTAATTGTGAAATTAACATTATCTATGTCATTTCTTATTTATATTGTGACCATCATGATGAAAATGTATTAGTGCAGAAACCTATCGACAAGTGGCATATTCTTGTGTTAGGTTTGGCTTGTGCCTTGATTTCTATCCATCTTCATTTAACCTTTGTTCGCATTGGTAGTCCCAATACACTCATTGATATTCTCCCTATACACTCACTAATATTCATCCTTATTCCACCCCCATTCATACAATGCTCATATATGCATTCCTTACCTCAAAATAAAATAAAAAATATTCAATTAGACAATCTCTAGAGTGACATGAAATTAAAACAAGTAATATTGAGTAGCATGAAAATAATCCTAAAATTCCAAGATTCAAAATTCAAATGTAAACTTGATGAAAATAACCTTGAAAATCCAAGATCAAGATATGAGATATGTTGAGCTACATCTCATATGAGCTAGCTAGGACTCAAACCTAGGACCTTCCTTTTCCTATTGGAATGCTCTACTAACTAAGCTACTAGCTCCTCTTTGACAACCCCATCATTGGTCTAGGTGTGACTATTTCCAATACCCCCTTTAATCAACACTACATGTGCTTGGGGCTCCTAGTCTAGCTCTGATACCACATGTTGACCTACAACTCATATGAACTAGTGAAGAATCGAACCTAGGACCTTCCATTTGTTGTTGGAATTCTCTACCAATTGAGCTACTAGCCCTTCTTTGACTACCACATCTTCGATCTAGGTATGGCTTATTTCCAACATGATATAACAATACAATCTTGATGAATATAACCCTAAAAATCCAAGATTCAAAATTCAAATGTAAACATGTCTATCCACTTTTACTAGCTCTTGTGAGTCAACCTAGAACATATTCCATACAACATGTCGATATATAAGGACATTCATTTTACACTTAATTTTATAAGGAAGAATATAAGAAATATAGACGAGAATAATTAGAACACACATCAATACTATCAATAAACGAATCTAATCTATACGATCATCATATATATTGTCTGCATATTTGAAAATGACATCTCCAATCTTTCTCATCACCATTAATTTATTAGAAAGCAAACCAAGAAATTCCTCCATGTGGAAGAGTGTAATCCGTAAGTAGCCTCATAGATAATCCAAAAAGGGAAAAGGCATATTAGAGCACTCCTTGAATTGTAACAAGAAAAAACAATAAAATAGGCCAACTTGAGGGTAGTTGATGAATTATGTGCATAGCTCACATACCATGATTTTGAACATTGCAGACTTCCAAGACTGCTCCAAATTCCAGACTGTGAAAGAACAAAACGGCACACAACTTTTGTGGATTATTCGACCAAATAAATAAACAATAAACATTAATTAATCGACCGCATTTTCACGTGCGTGAAATTCATATTCGATCTGTTGTCACGACATTTTAATTTTTCAGAAAAAAGCATTTCCTTTGTGTGAATGCAGGCATATAATTAAAAATATTTTACAATCTCTTAAAATTATCTATAAAGATTTGTCTTTGACATTTGAGATACACGAACGGCATGCATTGCGTCCGATGCGCACGTGCCACAATTGTCGAACTTGATCTGTCATGGTTACGTGTAGATTTCTTTAATTATTTTAGGAAGGACTTCAAATTTAAATGTCTGTTTTTTTTTAATGGAAATCACTATAAAATTAGGTTGACTGGCTTGATTATGGAGTGGTGAGAAATATCAGCCTGTCTTCTATGTTCTTTTTCGAAAAAAATTAAAACATTCAGAATTCTAAATAGTTAGATTCACATGGGAAATATATTTTTATTATAAATTATTTTTTTGAAAGGAAATAAAAGGTTGTTGGTGATTATGTATGTCTCCCTTTGATTGATTGTTTCGGAAGGTCCAAGTTAGATATATTAATAGTAAAGTATATAAGATGGATTGATGATGTAATATATTGTTATATAATTAAATAGTAATTAATAATGAATGATAAGAATGGAAGTATATATAATTATTAAACATTAAAATATAAGAATAAGAATAGTTAAAAAAATATATCACGAGAAAAATGGTAATGGTTTGGTGATAAAGTCAAGGAGAGGATCAATGTTTCAATATAGGTAAAATATTAGTGATGTGATTTTTAATGGTCAAAAGCATCTATGAAAGTATAATAAAAGGTTTATTGTGATATCCATGAGAATGCGCACACATTTAGTAGGATTAAAGGACGATGATGTTGCTTCCAATATGGTCAAAATAATGGTGTTGTAGTATTTATAAGAAAAAATGACCATAAATAATGACAAATGGCTCAATTTGACATTCATGAGTATGATCACATATTGGGTAGGATTAGCAAGATATGTAGATTCGTTGACAAAGGGCTTAATACACACATGAAGCTTCATAAGATCAATACGATGGATAGCATCAAATAAGATAGATAGGACCAAAAGGGATCAATGATATGAAGCTCAACAGTAGTGAAAATACACAAATATGGAAATTATGATCATAAGATGGGAAATATATCTATCTAGATAATCAAGTATGATAATTATAATCTAATATGTGATAGGAAAAAGCATGATGGCACTAATGTGGGATCAAGGTATGTGATATATCAATATAATCTTGTTGTAAATTAGATTGCTCATAAGATATGATAATGTAAGATCAATACAATAGTAGGGAATAACATGACCCCCCTAGTGCAACCATACATGATGATTGATGATAAGTGGTCAATGTAAGTCATGGAAATGCAAGATCATTATGCTCTATAAAGCAAGATATAATGATAAGATCATTTAATATAATAGAAATACAAGATCATCATGTAAGACATAGTCATATCAGACAAAGACATAGCAATGTAAAATCAAATAGTGATAATGCAAGCTATTCTTTAAAATACTAAGGTATGTCAATAAGGATTGTTAACAACATGCTCTCAAAGAAATGAAAAGATGGTGATAGATAATTGAAAAAAAATAATTGATAGATAATTGAAAAAAAATAATGAATAGAATTATCTTAGTGACTAGACATAAGAATAAGAGATCATAAACACAATTATTAATGTACCTAGATATAATAATACATAAATGTAAAGAAATACATAATTTAAAGAAAAAACCACGCAATGTATGTACATAAATAATGCTTTAAGAAAATATATCAATCAATAAAGGAACATAGCATAATGCTTTAACAAGCTAAAAAATACTATATAAACATATGTTTTTGATAAGGTAAGCTACATTTATAGGGTGTAGTGCCCTTTACACTTCAAGCCCTAGGGGCTAAAAAGAGACGAAGTCCATAGTTACATCAAAAGACTAATAACAAGAGAAAACAAAAGAAACATGAACAATAGACTGATAGCAGAGAAAGAACCAACAAACCAAAACATAGACCCACACATTACATGGTAGTCCCATCCCACGTCTCCAAGAGAAGATTTAAAACATCATCACCCACCCAATTAGGTCCCTTTCCTACTTTTTCCTTCTCCACCAGTTCCTTGAGAACCTCCGAGAGAGTGGTAATAGGCATGTGAATTATCCTAATAGTGAATCGTGTCAACCAAGTGAACTTGTGTTCTAGTTTTTCCACCCACACTTGCAGCTTGTTGAAATCCTCTATTGTGTCCTTTTTCCTCTTAAAGGTCTCTTCCTCACTAGTCATCAAGTTTGAAGACTAGGTGGTGGAGTCTGCATTGATCATTTTGTTCATATCCAAGAAGTGGATGGGTCCTTCAACAATTCCTCCATTTCCTCGATAGTTTCCTTATTGCACTCCTCTTTATTGCTAGTCCACCCCTCTTTACCTCCAGTCTCCTTCGAGTTGCTAGATATCTCATCCACTGGCAACTCCATCTTGTTTTTAGCCAGCCTATGGGACCTCCTGACACTGGCTTGCTCCATCCCCACATCCACAGTAGCTGCCACAATGGTATCCCCTTTAGAATCACAGTCCTTAGTGCTCCTTCCCTCACTGTTTGAAGTCGACAACTCCACTTGACACAGAGTGTCCTTCTTATCTTTAGTCTTTTTTGAATATTTTCTGTCCTTCTTGGTAGGGGCATTTTTTTACTCACATAGCCTAGTAGCTACCTTAGACTGGGCATTTTCTGGTCCACCTTTCTTCTTTTCTGTAGGGGGTTTTGGTCTAGGAGCATTTTTGAGTTGGCTTTCCACAAGGGGATTTCCTCTTGGGACTGATAGAAGCAATAGGGGAGGGTTTATTAGGGGAGTGGTCAGGCAGTTCCATCTTTTCAACACAAACAAAAAAAATGGGTTTGGGAGGATAGAGGGCCAAATGGAAATGGTAGCGTTGAAGAATTAGGCCTTAGTGTAAAGGCAATGAAGGTAGCTTATCCGGGTTTTGGGTAGTATCTTCAAGGGTTTCTCTTACCAAGCTTTCTAGGGATGTTAGTAGGAAAAAAGGAAAACTTAAGAGAATTTTTTCCTGAGGTGATTGAGTAATGAAAAATGATAAAAGTAAAAAACCTTAAATCTTCCCTCAAGAGTAACATACTTTATGAGAGAAAGACACATATAATCTAATGGTTTATGAATCACTTCCCTTTTGAAACCCACTTGCTTCTTGACCAACTTCTCATTCTCTCTAAAGAAGGAATTAAGGCTCTCTAAGTCTTGGAATTTGGTGTGCTTCTTAAGTTTCCTGCCAATACAGGAAAGACCCATCACCTTGCCAATAATCTCTTCATTAACTTCAAATGAAATTCCTCTCATCATAACTCTCGGTCTAGGAGCATTTTTGAGTTGGCTTTCCACAGGGGGATTTCCTCTTGGGACTGATAGAAGCAATAGGGGAGGGTTTATTAGGGGAGTGGTCAGGCAGTTCCATCTTTTCAACACAAACAAAAAAAATGGGTTTGGGAGGATAGAGGGCCAAATGGAAATGGTAGCGTTGAAGAATTAGGCCTTAGTGTAAAGGCAATGAAGGTAGCTTATCCGGGTTTTGGGTAGTAGCTTCAAGGGTTTCTCTTACCAAGCTTTCTAGGGATGTTAGTAGGAAAAAAGGAAAACTTAAGAGAATTTTTTCCTGAGGTGATTAAGTAATGAAAAATGATAAAAGTAAAAAACCTTAAATCTTCCCTCAAGAGTAACATACTTTATGAGAGAAAGACACATATAATCTAATGGTTTATGAATCACTTCCCTTTTGAAACCCACTTGCTTCTTGACCAACTTCTCATTCTCTCTAAAGAAGGAATTAAGGCTCTAAGTCTTGGAATTTGGTGTGCTTCTTAAGTTTCCTGCCAATATAGGAAAGACCCATCACTTTGCCAATAATCTCTTCATTAACTTTAAATGAAATTCCTCTCATCATAACTCTCCTATCAATCTAGGACGTGGAAAATTGAGCCAACAACTTCTCATCATGGCCCTCCAAAAACTCCATAAGAGGTGCAAAACCATCCTTAATGCATATATGCTAGAAAATAGGGCTCCTTCAAAATTCATCATAGGAGTCAGACTCAATCCTAACTTTGTCACCTCCCATCTCTTCACAGTGAATCCATAAGCTTCTCAAAACCAAAAGAGTTAGAAAATTTGTTTAAATGGCAATTGGTGAACTAACCCACCCCAATATCATCATTCCCAAACCAAGGACGACCATGCCTAATTAAGGCATCTGACAAATCATACAAGCTGGTGGTCATTTCCAAGAAATTGATTGTCGCAGGGCCATAATGAACCAATCTTAAATACAACATACTTAAGCCAAAAGCCATGATAAAATTGATCACGATATTATAAACTGAAGGTCTAGAGCTAACTTTGGTCCAACACATACTCCAAGGAAAAATGTCTACAGGATCATAATTAAAATTCCTTAAGTACAAAACATCAAGCTGAGAGCTATGGTAAATGTGGGTAGATAATAATTAGCTAGAAAATTGAAGATAAACATTACCAAATACATGTTCCTGAAAATGAGAAAATTTTATGATACATTTGACAAGATTGTGCAAACAATTTTTGAAGAACCCTAACATACATCATCATAAGTTCAAAACCCTTCCCAACTCCCAACAAAAACCTCTCCATGTACGCATGCTTATTCCAAATCATCCAAGGCCCAAAAGTATAGTGCCACATGTACCCACCCAAATAAGCATAGTTGCCCCCCTTCATTAATAGTAACATTTTTATGTTTAGCAAGGATAAATCCTTGTATATTTTCTAGGAGAGTCTTAAGATGTCTCCAACATTTGGATAGACTCCACAAGGAGCCAAGGTTAGCTAGATAATCCACCACTTGATTTCCCTCACAAAATATTTAAGACAAATTCTTCCTTTCCAATTTAGAGATCAAAAAATTTATGTCCTGAAGGATATATTTAATACTCCATCCATGATTACAATAATGGTTAATAGAATCAATCACTGTCTTGGAGTCACCTTCTACATGCAGATTTTTTATACCTAGAGTGACATCAATCTTGATGCCCTTGAGAAGCACCCATGCCTCCACTACATCATAAAAGTCTATATACCAATATCACTAGCACATTGTGCCATAAAGTTACCCTTGCAGTCCCTCATAATGCACTACTAGCCGTACCTGGGTTCCACTTAGCTGCCCCATCAAAATTAAGCTTATGCCAACTAGTATCCAGGGGTTTCCAAATTGTATTACATTGAGCTATAGATTTAGAGTTATTAAAGGAGTTGATCTCCAACTTTTTGTTCCATGAGTTTTCCATCTTGATCTCCCACTCAGTGGGGGATTTGTTTGAGGGTTTCCAAGAGTAAATGGAGACACTCTCAGAAATAAGTCTAAAGCCAATGCCAAAGACCTTCTTAGAACTTTTCTCAACATCTCTAAATATTTAGTTCTTTCTCTCTTTCCATAGACACCAAAAAATGATGGGAGGGGTTTGACACACAATCTCAATATGGAGAGGATGTTGAAAGGGTCCAAACCATCCCTCAATAAAATTTTTACGTCTCCATTCATGATCTAATGGATCCCCATTTTACAAAAAGTCAAATCCCAAACATCAACAACAAATGGATAGTGTAGTAACAAGTGGTCAACCAAATCCTCATTGTTCTTGTATAACATGCATCTATTCAGGATTTAGAATCCCCTTTTCCTTAAGTTATCTTGGGTTAGAATCCTATTGTTGCAAGCCATCCACCAAAATATGTTTATTTTTGGCATCAAATGTCTATTCCAAACTTATTTGCAAACTCTACTCTGAGTTCCCAAGTTCGACAGAAAACCATAAGCCAACCTAACAGAGAGGTTTCCCTTGCATTCCTTAACCAAGAAGAATTCATCCACCATGTTTGATATGGGAATTCTAAATAGGGAAAGGATGTTCTGTAAGGTCCTAGCCAATAGTCTCAAGCCTAGAGATAGGGGCAACATAATTCCAAGAGTTTCCACTTCCTAGAACCTTGAGAACCATACATGTAGTCACAAAATTTTCTTCCAAAGAATTTCTATGCAGGCTCCATTAGATTCTTGAAGTTAAATAGGGACAAAGGACAATCAAGTAGCCAGGGGTCTTCCCAAAAGTTAAGATTTTTCCATCCCCAAGCTTCCATCTTATCTTAGAGTGCAGTAGCCTTTTCATCCTACATATATTGTTCCATGCTAAAGAGCCACTAGGGTGCTCAAATGGGAGACACTTGATTAGGGGGAAGTTGTTTAGATACTTAGCATTCATGATCCTGCACCAGTCCTTTTTGTTCCTTCACCGATCCCAACCAAACTTAGCAAGCAAAGCTTTATTAGTCATTTGAACCTTCCTTATATCAAGTCCTCCACTAGATTAGGAGGGTGCACCTTGTTCCAACTAATCAGAGCCAATTTATTTTTTTCCTCTATGCCAGACCAGAGAAAGTTCCTTTGGATTTTTTTAAATTTCTCTGCTATTTATCTAGGGATTTTAAAAATATAGAGGAAATAAATTGAAATCCCTTGAAGGGCAGCAATAAGGAGTTGCATCTTACCAACATGACTAAGGATTGAGCCTTTCCACCTAGCCAGTTTCTTTTGAATCCTCTCAAGGATAGTATTCCAGAAGGTGAGGAAAACTTCCTTGATAGTAAGAGGGAGCCCCAAGTACAAAAAAGGCAGGGAGGCACCATCTTGCAAAATAGAAGTGTTGTTAAAGAAATAAATCATAATTTTGTTGTAGTTTATGCACTTACTAGATCAAGACACATAGTTGTTAAGGCACTTTTTCCATTTCCTTGCTTCCAAAACTAAATCCTTCCCAAACATGATGGTATCATCCATGAACTATTGAATGACAATAGGTTCCAAAGTAGTGGCCCGTTTGACACCATTGATAGAACCCTCCAATAGCATTCTGGCAACATTCCTACTTAGCACATCCATGACCATTATGAAGAAGTAGGGGGATAGAGGATCCCCTATCTTATGCCCCTCTGAGCATTAAAGAATCTATGAGGGACCCCATTGACTAGAAAAAAATATTTCACTGTAGTAATGCACTCCATAATGAGATTAAGCACCCTCTGATTGAATCTCATCTTAGCTAACCTTGGGGAGAAATCTCTAAAGGATTATTTTCTAGGCCTTTGAAATGACTTTTTCCAAGAAGGGTTTCAGGTGGTTCACTAGGATTTTAGAGAAAATCTTATAGATCCAATATTATAGAGACAAATAGGGAAAAATTCGACCATTTTCTTTGGGTCTTCAATCTTGGGGATAAGGTAAATGAAGGTGTGATTCAGTTGTTTGAGTAGTTTTCTAGAATTGAAGAAATCCTTAGCCGCTAGAACTAAGTCCTCACCAACAATGTCCTAGAAAACCTAGAAAAAATTCGGGGGTATCCATGAGGACCCAGAGCCTTGTAGGCACCCATACTGAACACAATGACCCTAAATTCCTTGGGAGTGACAAAACCAAAAATATTATTGTTGTCCTCCATAGACAAAGAGATAGGAAGGGATTCCAACAACAAATCATTAGGAGCCATAGTAGGAGCTGAAAGTGCTTGTTGGAAGTAGCTAGAGGCCAATAGACCAATATGAGAAGGGGTAGCGACTTTGTTACCCATCTCATGTTTCAATATTTTCATTTGATTCCTTTTCCTATGCTTGAGGGATGAAACATGGAAGAAAGAGGTGATCTGATCACCCTCCATAAGCCATTAGACTTTCAATTTTTTCTTTTAGAATATCTCCTCCTTTTTAAAGATTTTTTCTCATTCCATGCATTCATCTCTTTCTTGTTGACAAGTTTGTAGACTGATATCACCCTCCTCCATCCTCTTTTGTGTCAACCTAATATCATTATCTAACACCCTTTTATGATGGAATATATTCCCAAAAACTCTCTTGTTCTAATCCTTAACCATGTTATTGATGTACTTGAGTTTATGGAACACTCTAAACATGGGAGAGCCATGTATAGGGACATTCCACCAAGAAGAAATTTTATTCTTGAAGTCCGAGTGGGAATTCCACATGATCTCATATTTAAAAGGAAAGGGACCCATAGTAGAGTGATCTTTTGTGATCATCAGTAGAGGGTTATGGTCCAAAATAGTCTAGGGTAAAGCAATCAAGTTAGAATTAAGTAAGGTCGTCCAATTGGGAGTAAAGAGGAATATATCAAGTCAAACTTGGATAAGGCCATTCCCAACCTCCTATTGGTCTAGGTAAAAGCCTGTCCATGTAAGTCTATGTCCACCATTCTAGTATTACTTAAGAAATCAAGGAGGTTAGTCATGCTATCAGAATAGTCAGTTAGACCCCCACTCTTATCCGAAGGGTACATCAAAGAGTTGAAATCCCCAATCACCAACTAGCGCTCCCCTCATTATTCTTTATCTAGTGAATGAGATCTTACCAAAGGGATTTCCTTGCATTCCTTAAATTGGGGCCATAGATCTTTTGATCAGGAACCAAGCACCAATCGAGTTAGAGAACTAGATTCCCACACTATTCTTTCTTTGGAAAATTTCAGATCTAGTTGACCTATTAGGGTTCCATATCACAGACATCCGACCCAAAGCTCCATCCACATCACTATAGGAGAAATGGGCATTCAGCCAAATTTACTTGGCTATGTGTTCAATTTTATTTTTTTTCATTTTAATTTCTTGTAGTAGCAAAACATCAATCTTGTGTTCCATCACATAATTCCTTAGAGTCAATTTTTTGTGGGGGCTATTTAGACCTCACATTCCAAGACATGACTTTCATTTAGAACCTTTCCTTGAGGACACTTCTAATGTCCTATGTTTACCAATGTTAATCTCCTTTTCTATCTCCTTATTCCTAGTCTGTCTTTAGTTAGGTCTTCCTAGTTTGGAATCCCCACTCACATCTGATTTATTGTTTTTACCTTTCTTCTTTGGATTTATCCATAACTCATCTTCATTGGCTTGATCCTGAGACAATGCAGTAACCACTATCTATCCAAAACTAGAGTTTAAAAAATTGATGACCTCATTCAAGATCTCACCTTCTTCAACATTCTTTATCAAGTCTTGATTAGGGGGTAGAACACTCACCATTTCCACCAACTGTGTTGCAAGGGCCCCTAGAACACCATGTAAAGGAGAATACATGTTCTCCTAAATCCTATTGGGAGAAGTACCTCCCGACACCAAAGCAATGTCCATAGAATCCATTTCAAGAGACATAAGCACTAGGGCTTCTGAAATAGGAGACTCAGATTTGGCTGAGAGTCCATGATATTGAGGAGGTTATACTTGAAGGGGTAGCTATTAGAGGGATCATGCATAGGGGGGTCACTTGGAATGGGGTCATTTTTTACTATGAAATTACAATCTAAAATGAGATGCCCAGGTTTAATACATTTTTGACAATAAATCACAACATTTTCATAACAATCCTATTGAGTCCAAGACCAAAATTTGGAACAAAGCTTCACAAATTTGGGAAAGGACTTGTTAATATCAATGTTCACATAGAATCTAGTGATAAAGTCTGAGGTGATGTAATGAGCCATCAAATTGCCAATGCTTTAAAACAACGATTCATCCTAGTACTCTAGGGGCAATCCAAGCAAATGAAAGCACACATGAGCTAACTTATTGAGATCGATAGTATGGTCTAAGCTCAGTTTCAAGTAGCACAATGATAGGCTATCTTTCCCATAAAACCAAGGCCTAGAGGATAGAACAAAAATCACATCTTTAGTAGACATAAATTTGAAAAGGAATATTCCCCCAACCATAGTAGAGATGTGCACGCTACCTTTGAGATGCCACTTTTTAGTTGCCCATCTTCTTACCATATCCATAGTGGGGAAAAAGGAGACAAACTTTCCCACCACCTCATTTTCACAGAGTAAATAATCCTATCATTGGCGGCTTCAAGGATAGAGAATTTAGTACCAGACACAAAAATATCCACTTTTGGGTGAGGATGGGATAACTTAGTAGCTGGACTTGAGTTAGTCAGCACATTCTTCCACCCCTTTAAATTCAGAGTGATAGAGATCACAGGCACATCAACAATAGCCCAACTACGAATCACGGGAACACCAACAACGAACAACATAGGAGGGACCCCCGAGGTTGTTGGATCAACATGTTCCTTGGTGAGAAGCCAGTTGGGAGAGGATGGGGGGGACTGTGGGCTACCCCCAAAGTTGATTCCACCATGAACACAGATAATTGAAACTAGAAGAGCGGGAGAGAATTAGAAAATTATGTTACTTATGTGAATATTAAGGATATAGAATATATAAAAACATGTTAAGAAAATAGTCATGTGGATAATAGGATAAGAGTAATGATTAAAGTATAAGATAAATAAGATATGGAGAACTAAGACTTATTAGACATGATAAGATAATATAAAAATAAGAGATAAAAATATAAATGACAAATGGGAATCACAAGGAAATCAAGTGGTAGAAAAAATAAAACATGGCATCAAAGTGGGGTAAAATAATATGAAGTAAACATAATGATTATGAAAACCACATGTCTTACAAGTGGGAGACAAGACATAAAGGAGCTAAAGAGATACCAAAAGACAAAGTCGATGTGAAAAGAGAGCAATATGAAATTAAATTTATGTGAAGGAAAAGTAAGTTTGATCTATAAGAAGTGAAGTAATCTCTCATATTTGATGGTTTCTATTTTATTTTATGTATGATCTCAACATATACATTCATTTTTTTTATGCATGTTTATTTTCTTGAATTTATATAATTAGTTTATTGCACCTATGATGAGATAATCTTGTTTAGGTAGGTATCTACCTCGATCAATATCACATGCAACTCCATCTTGGTTATGCCACATTGGGTGTACCTTCAAATATATTAATGATGTTTAGACTATATATAACCACTTTTATCTCAACATTTACCATCTCTTTTTCATACTCATCCTTGAGTAGAATAATATTATTATTTCATATTGATCTTTTAATTCTTTGTACTTTCTTTTAGCTCTCTTGATCTTTCAAGAATATCTCCATTACCAAATCCTTCACACTTTGTCTATAAATTCTTTAATTTTATGTTGGATTGTTAAAATTTATTTATTTTTATAATATATAAGTGTACGATGAGAATATTTACTCCAAATATGATAAGAATTTTCATTTATCTCCCTAATAGAATTTATGCCCCATTGATGAAATAAATCATTAATTGAAATGTTCATGAGACTTGGAGTGCACTTAAAACTTGTATCTTACTATTTTTTTTTTTACAAGAATCACACCATTTGAAAAAATTGACCACATCCCTGAATAATATAGGCTAGTAATATCATACCCTCGTAATATTTTGAATAGTATTTGACATGAAATTCTCATTGCACAATCCTTGGTGTTACTCATTAATAAAATTTTCTAATTTCTCTTTATCTAAATATTTGAGTACACCACCAAGATTTCTCCAAATTAATTAGCTTTAAACTAGCACATATTGTTAAGTTTATAGCTTCAATGTTCTCCTTTTTCGATCTTCTATTTCTTCTGATAACTCAATTTTTTAGATAAAAAATAATATCCTTATGCTAATAAAAATATTTCAAATGAAAAGGAGAAAGAGATGGATTTGAGTTCACTTTTCCCACTTTAGCTATACCCAAATTTGTATTAGCCATTAATTGGCTATTCTTTAGCCTCTAAATAGCTTGGTTGTCTTCACCTCCATTTCATACTCCTATATTTGGGGTTGTTTGAGTAAATAGGTCATCAACTCATAATTAATTAATAATTAATTAATTTTTTAGAAACCATTTTAATTTAATTACTTAAGCTAAAGTTAGGAGTTGACTTTCATTATTAGATTGAGCTATATTTAACATATGTTGTCTCATTTCCTTAGATGATGACACCTATCTCAATCTAATCAAACCCTCATCTAGGGTTTTATTTCTTGTTTTTATATGAATTCACATTTCATTGTAATAATTCATTCAGGTTATTGCATCAATATAATTTCTTAGGTTTTTTAGCATATCATCTTTCTTTGATCTCTCTTTTGTGATAGAATAATTGCTTGCAGGGGATTTTTGGGAGTTGTGGAGTTCAATTATCAACTCCAACATGGTATCATAGCTCGATATCTATAGCCTTCTATTTAAAATTTTAGGGATACAACCTTGAGAAAAAAATTGGTGCATATTAGAGAAAATGGACCTCACCATGGCATCCATAGTAGCTAAAAACCTAAGAATCGATTGTCATTTTGTGAAAATTTGAGAATTTGAATTTTTGGGCTAATTTTTGGAGGGTGCAATTTTCAAGGTATAAGAATCTGTACAACTATACAAATACGTATAAATTGATATTTGTTGTATACTATCATACATTTTTTTTATGTGTAAAACTACTAGTTTGTGTAGGTGTGGTAGGAAGAAAAAATTATGGTTCAAGAAAAAAATTGTAGGGGCATATTTTCTAAACATACATTAGAATTTAAGTTCTTTAGTAGTCATACTTGATGTTAGAATATTCTTGGACACCTCTCATTGCTCCCATGCCGATTATCACCGCTGAGTTCCATTGTCACCATCGTCAACTTCCACCTTTGATAGTTGGGTCATTTTCCACCATTGTGCTTATTTGGTTGCAACATGACTCCTTTTCACCCCAACGCCCTAACCCCAATTTTAAGTTTTGGTTATTTTCTTGGAAATCATACAAACAAGTTAATTTTTTGGGATCAAAAGGGAATTTCATTACATTGAGGAGTTATATATTATTGCATTAGTTCTTTTCTATAATTTGTAATCATGGATCCAACATCTATTTATCCACTCACTCCATATAACTACTATGGTTGGAAAAAACAAATAAAGATAACTGAAGAAATTAGGGTTATACAAAGTTACCATGGGTACAAAAATTAAACGTACAAGAGTTGAAATGAAGAGAAAGTGGTTTAACAAGTGTGATGCGTATTTTGGTACATTATGCATGTCGATGTCTCCTGATATTATCTTTCATGTTGAATCTTAAACCACACCCAATTAGATCTAGACAAAATTGGAGTCCTTGTTTGGGAAGCTTAATAATTTGAGAGGGTTTTAGTTGGAAAATGAGCTTATTAGGTTGACTCCTCAATATTTTTATATTATCCAAGATTTCATCACAAAAATAAAAGTATCTTCAATTGAAATTGACATAGTGTGGTATTCAAAAACATGGCACTTAGTTGATTCTATCCAATCTTTCTAAGCTTATTTCTGATTATTATGTTTTTGTTTATAAATTTTATGCCACTAGAGATGCACTTGGTTCTAGATTTACTATGAATTCACTAAATTATTTTTCTACATCACTCACTTAGGAGAATATAAATTTCTACTACATATGGGCTCATTAAAGTCTTCCAAATAATAGACTCTTATTGCATCACTAGATACTAGAGATCCAAAGGCTTGAAATGGAAAAGGAAAGAATCATAAACAAAAGGATTACATGTCACATGAGAAAGACAATGAATAAAATTCATAGAATACCCTTGATTCTTCTTCCTCTTATAAGGTGGATTCATCTGAGAAGGATCCACATAAATGTACATATTGCATAAATATAGGACATGATGAGCATCAATGTTATACAAAGAAAATGTATGAGATGCAACATCTTCTACATAAGAATCATATTTAGTTTCCTTTATCCTCTTCATCCACTTGAAAACCTTCACAATCAAGGTTATCCAACATGGTAGATGGAGTAGACAAGATGAAAGGAAATGGTCTTTTTCATCCACCCATATTGATTATAGTAGATGGCTTCTTGATTTAGGAGATTCATATCACATGGTTGCATCTTCAGGTATGTTCTCTTCAAATGATCCTTCCACATTACCATATATTTTGATGAGAAATAACACTAATATGAGTGTTATTGGGAAATGATCCATAGATGTTGATTATGTAACATTTCATGATGTAGTTTATGTCCCTTCATTATCTTTCAATATATTTTCCATCTATAGAATTATACACAGTGGGGTAGGTAAGATAGTAGAGTTCACACCTGACTCATTTCTTATCTAAGTCCTGCATAGTAAAGAGATTCTTGCATTTGGGATGTAATAGATCATGCCTATAAATTGTATTCCTTCTCTCATTTTTCTCTAAATGATCCTACACTACTATTGATTGGTCTTCACTCTCATACATCTAGAGGATCAAATATCTAAGGATATGTTTGGTCACTGGAACCTATGTGTACTTCCATCACAAACCTTGGTTCAAGAGACTTGTACTAAGCTTCCTCCTCCCACACCTCTTGAAACTTTAGAGATCAACTCACTTTAGTAAGATGTTAATAGTCCTCTAGTTTCAACTTTCAAGGATGACTACTTTCCACACATTGGAGAGATATTTGTTGAGCCACACATTGTAGATTTTGGGGACACAATTGAGGATATTCACTTACTCTTTGATGATATCTATGAACCACCTATCATCACATCACAATTGAATTTGGAGGTTGTTCTATAGTTACCGTCATAATTGTTTGGATTTGATTCATCTGATTTGGCTTCATTTGATTTAGACATACGAACCCTTGAAAAATTTTCCATGACACAAATCATGAGACCTCTTATCTTGAGAGAGTTTCTTTTGCATGTGTCATTGGATGTGTTTCTTCCTAAGGGGAGGAACATTTTTTCCTATTTTTGGATCATCTTCAACATTCTTCTTTGAACATTCACTTTTGGTAAAGGAGCCACTTATTTATAGGGGATTCATTGTCTCATTTTTCTCTCCTATGGTGGAATATTGATTGTACTTATGTGAATTAAGCAACACTTGGGGGGACATGTTGAGTCCTATATTTCTTTGTCACATATACATTTTTGTTTCTTTTATCTCTCTTTTGGAGAGGAGTCTTTTTCCATGGATTTTCTTCTTTTCTTTGGTTATGAGATATTTTAGTTGCTTGTTCATGGGTACCTCATCAGGCCTTGTAGATAAGAACAATTCTGCATCTAGAATTACATCCTTTATTAGTTTTTTAGTTTCTTTGTAAGTTAATCTTAAGAGGGGGTGTTGAAGTTGTGCATTTATTTGTAATTTTTTATTGAATAATTTTTTTATGATTTCTCAAAGTGGATGCATCCTAAAAAATGTGTCATTGAGTGTACATGTCATATAAGTTCCAAACAAATAATGAAAAAATATATTTTTTTAATGTATAAAGGATGAATTATAAAATAAATATATATTTTATTTTAAAATTTTTGATAAATGGATCAAAATTTATAAATAGAAATAAATATATATGCATGTTAAGAAAAAATAAACATTAGTAAAAGAAAAAATTTAATGTATTTCATATATGGTTAAAAAGCTAAGAATTCATACAATATTTTTCACGAAATTTTTTAAAAACATAATTGTATAATATGTAAAAGTAATGATGTCTAAGTTTAAAAACACCGTTGAGAGTGAAAAGCCTATGAAATGGGGGCATTTTAATAGCTTAGGCCTTTAGGTTCATTGTACAAACCAATTTCCAATCCAAAATTGGATTTTTTTTTTCTACAAATATGAATGCACTATGTAATGTTGTTGCATTATATAGCACAATGTGATCATGTTAGATAAAGTGAGTGTGTTACATAACATGAATGCATTTGGTAAATTTATTCTCTCCCTCTCCCTCTCTCTCTCTCCCTCTCCCTATCTCTCACCCTCCCTATCTCTCCCACTCTCTGTCTTAATCTCTCCATCTATATTTAGCTCTCCACCATCTCTCTAGATCTGGACATTTATATTTATTTGAAAAACTCTCTCCCCCTCTATTTCTATCTTAATCCTCTCTATATATCCCACAGTATCTCTCTCTCTCTCTCTCTCTCCCCTATATCTTTCTTTCTATTTCTCCCTCTCCCTCTCTCTCTATGGATCACTCTCACTATATTTTTCCATCTCTTTCTCTTTATCTATATCTTATACATACATACATATGCATATTGTAGCATAAAAAATGGTCACCCTTGACAATTTCACACTAGGTTTTGCGCCCCCTAAATTTTTGAGTCTAATAGGGTCCTTAATTTACTAAATTATGCATTCTATAACCCATTTGTACCACTTTTTGATAAATTGCAAGAATTGAACAAATGCATCCAATTAATATTTTACCACAACACTTAATATCCTAGAAAATAGGGCCAGGACCTGTTCACCTTAGGGGATATCAATCCCCTTATTTTTTTGAGGACCAATTTTGGATATGTCAGTGTTACTATTTTAACACTCAAAATTTAAGTTGCAAATGTTGGCTATTAGGATTTAATTTTTGAGAAATTAGAGAAATTCCTATAAATACCTAGTTATTGCATCATTTAAAATCCATCTAGAATTAAGTAAAATTATATTAGTGAACTTATGATCAAGAACACTATCAAGCGAGGAGAAATGTTTTTAGAGCTTTATTGCAAAAAATCAAGATCCTAACATCATGTCAAATCCTATGTGAGTTTATATGTGTATGCTATCATTATTATTTGAAGGCTAACACTTTTGTAGGTCTCCAAAGAATTCAAGCAAATCAAGCAAGAAAGATCCAAGACCTTGAGGTGATGTGTGTGACTTCAATCCTTCAAGGAAGCCATTGAAGGGTGTTGAGTTGTAGAACTTTGTAATTTCATAGTTCCTTCTTATCCATTATCATTTTAGCATTAACATTGCCACTGTGGAAGTGGAAACACTAACACATGTTTTGAGTAACACAAGCCCCTAAATGGAAGAAATCCTCCTCTCCTTGTGAATGAGTAGATTTTAGGTTTGAAGAGGATTGAAGGAAGCTTGAAGATTTTTTTTTTATTGTTGCAATTGATGCCTTACATCTTATCAACTAATGAAAAATCACTTATAAAATTATTTGATAGTGTTTTAACAACTCTGCAACCAAGAATCAAAAAATCAGATCTATTATTATAGAACCTTAAAAATAGAGAAAAAGAGGTATACAAGGATCCATATGCCATAGGGTGAATTTTTCATCCTATAGTGATCAAAACCAACTTTTAAGGTCAGGTACATAGTCCTTTGCACTTCCCAAATCTTCTTTCAAGTTATTGTTTTAGTTTATTAATTGTTGAATTATTACATTTTACATATTAGGCCACATAATCTAATTAGGTTAACCATATAAAGTCAATTTCAAATCATTCTAAGACCCTAAAATATATAGATATAGGTCTGATTGCTCACCTTCATGGTTGAATGCCAGCCTAAACACCTTATGATCTCCATCTTAATAAAACATAAGACAACAACCCAAAATAACAACAAAGCTTGAATCCTAGGTTTACACATTAGACCTAGGGTTCCTATTTTTCTTTGTTTCATTTTGGTGAATCTAACCTGTTAACATTACATACCTTCTGAAATTCATCCTAGATAGATAATTTTTGTATTGTATTACTTTACATTTCTCATTTAGGGTTTCAATTTTGCATCATAAAATAAAAGAAAAAAATGCATATGATTTTGCATCATAGGTTACATTAGGGTTTATTTCAGTCACTTAGATTAGATCTACATTGAAAATTACATTCATAATTGTCATTCATATTATTACACATTTACATTTACATCACATTGTCTTAGTTTGAGGAAATTCTAGAAAAATACTTAGTTATAGACCTATTTGCACACATAAGTAGATTCTTTAGATGGTATATAATAAACATTCAAATTTTGCATTTTTAGAATCTCTATCAAGGACTCAGACACCCTTGGGTGCCTCTATCTTGTACACTTGCATTAACAAACTTTTTCACACAACTATGTGTCTATATATTCATTTTGTTTGTGCTTGGAAATCTATGTTTTGACATTCTTGATTACATTCATTTAGGAATATTTTTTTTAGCTCAAAAAGTGATAAAAGCAAAAAAAATCATTATTTTGTGCATCAATATCATCATTTTCAGATTTAGGCATCTTAAAATCAATCAATTTGTGCATTTTAGATCAAAAAATTGCATTCAAAATTTTCATTTATTATTCACATATTCTTACACACTTTCATTCACATAAAGTAAGTGAAATATGGAAAAAAATCACTCTGAAATCTGTCTACAATCAAACCCAGAATCCTTAAGAAAGATCACACCTAGTCAGATTTTGATTTTTTGGAAAAGCTACCCATGACACAGATGCCCTTGGGTACCTCTATCCTCCTACTATTGACTGAACCAAATTTTGCATAGACCTATATTGTGATAACCTCTGTCTACTTTTTTCTATCTAAATCCTATTTTTGGCTATTTTACTGTGTTTCTTTCTAAGTTTAGTGTTCATAGTGGGTACACTTAACTGTTTTGAAACTCACATGAGCTTCATGACCCGGTGTCCTATTGCCAATACTTTAGTGAGATGTAGTTATAGACTTATGGAATCTTGCACTATTGTTACATCCTATATAGGTCTTGAGTCTTCCAACTCATTCATGTAAAGTGTTGTCAATACTCAACCCATTCTATACTCTATCCCTAACACTACCATACCAATGATAACCTTACAATAAGCCATTTTTACAGATGTTGAGACTATGGTTTTCCATGTTCCTAAAGATAAACAAAAACAATTGGAAAAATATTATATGAGAACTGAATACCTAGGTAGTACAATAGTTCCTATAATAGATTTAACATGAGGAGACTGATTAATGATGACCAAGGAGTAGAGGTTTTGTGTAGACTAGCCCATATAGTTGATTATAATGTACCTACAATGGATAACTATGTTCAAGCTTTAGGATACACTCAAAGTGAAGGAGGAAATCAAGTATCCCTCCCTACAACCATAGCCTCTATCCCTACATACACAAATCCAACTGTTATCTCAATGATACAACAAAGCATTGGCATAACTCCAATATTAGGACTTTCCACTCAAAATCCTTATGGTTTTATGTCTTCACATGTAACATCTCAAGTTTCATCCCCTATCATAAATTTACAACATAGTACTCCACCCAAAAAATACACAATCCCACCATATTCACCACATTTCTAAAAAATGTCAACCAATGATTCTATCATTAACCAACTTTTACAAAATGTAACCTCACCTCAATAAAAAATCTCAACTTTGAACCAAAATGAAAACAGATAACCATTCAAATATGTTAAAAGGAGCCTACTATCACTTGAAATTTTGAAAACACCAATACCACAAAAATAGAGATCTACCTCAATTTGACAAGTATAATGGTAAAGGAGACCCTAGCAATCATATATTGACATATACAACCTTGTGTAGTGACTTCATTTTTGAAGTTAAATTCCTAGCTAAATTTTTTTCTAGGTTATTGAAAGACTTGGACTTATAATGGTTGTTTTCATTACCAAATAACTCAATCCACACTTTCAATGAACTTGTTAATGCATTCCTCCAACATTTCCAAGTCAACGTTGGACCTCAAATTACAACAACTGATCTAGTGTGATGTAAACAAGGAAAATATGAAAACATGACAGACTTTATAGGGAGCTATAGGTTGGTTTATTTGGAAATTAATGTTACTTTTCTTGATTTGGATGTTCAATGAGTGTTCATTGAATATTTACAAATTGATATAAGGGATAAAATATTATTGATAAAATATCCATCCTTTATACATTTGTGTACATGGCCCTTCATAATTATCAAAATTCAAATAGTCAATATGAAGAGACATCTTCATCTAATTGTATTGGAAAATCAGAATCCATACCTCAAAACAACTATTGACCATTCAATCTAAGCAAAATAAAAAAAAATCAAGTTACATACACCTCAAACAACCAACCACATTGACCATCAGGTTACTCCCATAAGTCCAAACCCATACCAATTTAGATGAATATATAGATAATTTACCCAATTACCTAACACCCTCCATTTTTTCATGTTGCAAATTTTGAGTAAGAACTTAATCTGATTGCCTCCCATTAGACCTTTGGATACAACCAAACGCCTACCTCCAAGTCACAATCCAAATTATTTTTGTCAATATCATCATCACACAAGTGGACATGATACAAAATGATGCACATGTCTTAAACATCAAGTTTAAGACCTCATTGATTCTAATCACATCTAGTTGGGTGGTGTTAATGATCAAGGGAATAAGTCTATTTCCCTCCCTAATAAAAAATTGTAAATTTTTACCAATCTAATTCCAAACCATTCATTCAAATTTGTGCAAGCTTGTGATGATATGAGTTATGATATGAATGATCATAAGAATGATAATGACAATGATGATGAGAAGGAAGTAGATAGCATGATTTCTTTATTAGATGTTCAACCTTGTAAGGAACAAACCACAATATTACCCAACATTGCTTTCACCAATAGTGATGCATACATATAAGAACCTGATGGTCCTCTCTATATCACCAGATGTATAAATAAAAAATCTGTACAAGGAATAATTATTGATCCTATGTGTGTAGAGAATATGATCAATAAGGAATTCTTGTTTGTGCATGAGCTTTACCAAGATTCTTATGAACAATCTAAAGCATGGTTGAAAACTCATTCAATGGTTTTGCTTTCCCTATGATAGGTTTGATCACTCTTCCTCTTAAAGTTGGACCAAAACAATTAGATGTATCATTCTCCATCATCGTGATGTTTGACCAATTCCATATGACTCTAGGATATGCTCCATGAATATCATCCTATTAGTTATTCACAAGTTCATAAAGTTTCCATATGAAAACTAAATATTTATACTAAATCATAGTGAGTTTAATCTTTTGTCCTCTTGTAGGAACTTTCATTATATTTATTTTAGCATCAACCTATGGAACCTATTAGACCTTGTGAGGATTTCATTTTCAAGTCATATCAATAGTTGAAGGAAAATCACATAATAGAATTATCTCTAATAAATATTTTGGAAAATGACAAAACCATGGTTGTTCCACCTCCACTAGTTATAGATGAACCCATGATTGGAGTAGATGCTTCCAAGTAACCAAGGTAAGTATGCCAAAATTCCTCCACCTATATTGTATAAAAGACCAAGAGACAATCAAATGATTCCTTCTACACCTCCAAAGATAAAACAAGTGGATAGACCTAAAGAGAGAGTGGTTTACCAACACCTGATGGTTCCTTTAGTTCATCCCTCAAGGGAAGAAAAGAGACCAATGGTTGAGAAATTGGCTCCTACCCCATCACAAATTAAAAATTTACAAGAAACTGAAATACTAAAGAGTGTAGGTGTAGGTGTCATGCTATTACTCATCAATTAGAAGAAAAGAATAAAATGATGCATGATAATCCAAAAACTATGCAAGCAACTCAAGAAGAATTACAACTTAAAAAAAAACAAGACATAAAACTAAAACAGGAAATGAAACAAGAAATACAATAGACATTGTCATAAAACCTCCTATTGCAATTAATTTGGATGTTAAGGATGAAAATTATAAAATTGATGAACATGTGCATAATGAGATTAATGTTTTATTTTCAAAGAAAATGAATTTAAATTGGGGGAAATTGTGATGATCCTCCTGATGAGAGTGACCCACCATGTGTTGAACCTAGAGATGCTCCTAGTAAAACACTTGTTGTAGTCCCTTTATCTAGTTGTATTCCCTCCCTATATGATGAGCAAGATTGGAATGTGGATGACCTACTTTAGGTCGGCTCGCATGTGTGTTGCTCCTTTATGTTTGTCTCACATATTCTTTGTGTTTTCTTGCACTTGATGTGACCTGCTATGTTGTGGTACTTGGCATGTCTTTGTGTTTGTGAGTTTTCTTTGGATGACCCTTGTCACTCTAGGTGCAAGGATACAAAGGAAAAAAATAATTTCATGACATTCTTCTATATGTATCTTCATTCCTCTATATGTTATAAACTTTGTCGTTTACTTTTGTCTTGTGTTTTCCTTTTGGGGATGATGCAAGGTGTTGAGACATTTAATTCTTTTCCATGTTAACCAAAAAGTGTGTTTTTCTTATCTCTCTATGTGTCATTCCTCCACGGTGTTCATTTTTCCATGAGTATTTGGGGAATGATGTCAATTTTGATCTCTACTATATCACTATAGCAAAGAAACATACTATCTCAGATCCATGGTTCCTTCTTGTGTTAATTTCTTGTTTATTGTATTAAATTTGGGGGAAACCCTTATCACATGACATAGCTTTATTTGGAAACATATCATTGGCATAGGGCTTTCCAAATAAGCTCTCGTGACCTTTTTTTGCATGACATTTATCATTTTCCACCTTAAAGAAATTGTTCACAACACAGTGTTTAACAATTTCTTTAAGGTGGGGGCATACATTGGAATTATTTGCTTCACTTTGTTCATTGGCATTAGACTTAGTGATGTATTGACATTGACATTGGGATTTTTTCTTCACATTGTTCACATGCATTGAACTTAGTGTTGCATTGGTATAACATTTTGATCATTTTGTAGCACCTTATTAGAGTTACCAGGGAGTATAACGCTTGGTATGATTGTCATGGGTACACACATAGTGAATAGTAGACTTCACTAGACCTAGTGTGTTTCTCATTTTGTTGCTTTGTCATGCAGACACACCTAGTGAATATCAAAATTCACTAGACCTAGTGTGTTTCTCATTTGTCTTGGGGGCTTACCTAGTGAATATCAGACTTCACTAGCTTATGTTGCCTTCCATTTTGTGATTTACCTAGAAAATATAGAACATTTATATGGCATGTCATGAACACCCTTGGTGTGGATCCTAGCATAACATAGCTTTCTAGCTTGTGATTATCCATACCCTTCTTTTTACATTTCATATTTTCATTGTATGTTTGTATATGTTTCCTTCCTTCATTTCATACATATGTCTGTTCATTTGTGCTTATGTTGGTTTTCAATGAGATCTTATATTTTGGGGGCTTGATCACCCCCCTTTATCCTTAGTCATCCTATCTCTTTAACATAATTTAGACAATTGGACCCCTCTTGACATAGATTTTCTACTTTAGTGTGAGTTTGAGCATAAGTTCATACTCTTACTAAAGTGGAGGCTAAATGTAGCATCAAAATTTTTTACCCTTGATAATTTCACTCTAGGTTTTTCTCCCCTAAATTGTTGAACCTAATTGGGTCCCTAATTTCTTAAATTATGCATTCTATAGCCCATTTGTACCACTTTCCAAGAAATTTCAAGCATGAATAAATGCATCCAATTAATATTTTCCCCTTGACACTTGATGTCCTAGAAAATAGGGCTAGGACCCATTCGCCCTAGGGTATATGGGTCTCCCTATTTTGTCAGGGACCAATTTTGGATATGTTCATTTTGGCATTTTAACATTCAAAATTCAAGTTGCAAATTTTGGATATCAAGATTTAATTTTTAATAAATTAGAGAAATGCCTACAAATACCTAGTTATTGCATCATTTGAAATCCATCTAGCATTAAGTGAAATTATATTGGTGAACTTAAAGTAATGATCCATCCTAATGATCATGTCAACAATTATGAGCCATTTGTCGAAGATTTTTATTGCTAAGACTTTTATTCCAAAGAGTCTCACAGGTAACCGAGCATCCGGCGATCCTGATAACGGTGTATGACTTCAATGCTTCAATGAAGCCATTGAAGGGTGGTGAGTTGCAACACTTTATGATTTCATCATTCCTTCCTATCCATTATCATTTTACCATTAACATTACCATTATGGAAGTGGAAACATTAATATGAGGTTTAACTAAGGTAATCCCCTAAATGGAACATCACCTCTCTTTTTGAATGTGTAGATTTAAGATTTGAAGAAGATTGAATGAAGCTTGAAGAAAAAATGTTCATTATTTCAATTGATTCCCTACATCTTGTCAACTCACCAAAAATCACTTACAAAATTATCCAACAGTGTTTTGACTACTCTACAACTGGGAATTAAAAGCTTAGATCTGTCATCAGAGGACCTTAAAAATAGAGTAGAAGAGGTATAAGAGGACCAATACTCCCTAGGGTGGCTCTATCCTCCCACAATGATCAAAACCAAATTTTTAGGATAGGTACATAGTCCTTTGCACTTCCTATATTTTCCTACAAGTTACTGTTTTAGTCTATTAATTGTCAGATTATTGCATTTTACATAGTAGGTCACATAGTCTAATTAGGTTAATCATATAAAATCAATTCCAAATCATTATGAGAACCCAAAAGATGCAGATCCAAGTTTGATTGGCTCACCTTCATTATTGAAAGTCAATCTAAATACCTTGTGATCTCCATATTAATGAAACATAAGAAAATAACCCACAAAAAATAACAAATCTTGAATCCTAGGTTTACACATTAGACCCGAGGTTCCTATTTCTCTTTGTTTCACATATTTATATATGTTCATTGTCACTATATCTCTCCCTCTCCCTCTC